>LBNU01010219.1:96315-113789 GCA_014162995.1 Artemisia annua
GCCAATGCGGACGTATACCATGACGACCTTTGCCGAGTGGTTTGGGATTATCACTCGCGGGCACTTTGTTATATTTATGCTTTCTAGCATGCTTGTCTAGTTCGGTGGTTGAGCTTAGTGTTGCATACAGAATTAGTGTATACTTGCTGATTATTGCTACGGTCCATATGTGTTATTTACTTTAAACCTATAGACTCACCAGCGTTAGCTGACTTTTAGCATGTTTTTCAGGTGCTTAAAGTATGTTTGTGTTGAAGGCAGGGCATGGCTATGGTCATAATAAACTGATGTGTTTTTACTTAAGCGTACTCTGAAAACTTTGGGGACCAACAGGTAATCGGGCCTTGTGTTTATTCAAAACAAAACTTATGTATAACAATTGACTTGTTTTGGTAACAAATTCGAAACGGATTTTTATCCGTTCTTTATGTATCTTGTGTTGTGATATTGATTTAGTAGCACCCAAAATGCATGTATGCTTCCGCGAATCTATAATTTTGGGGGTGTTTATTATTATTATTATTATTATTATTATTATTATTATTATTATTATTATTATTATTATTATTATTATTATTATTATTATTATTATTATTATTATTATTATTATTATTATTATTATTATTATTATTATTATTATTATTATTATTATTATTATTATTGTCCTATAACATCAACTTTTGGAGGAAAGATGTTTTTGGTTTAAGTTATAAGTTTCGAGTTATAAGAAGAAAAATGCGTAGGTGTCATCATAACACGAGCCCTATAGCATGTGGTCACATGATGCTCTAAGAAGAAATAAGCTATTAAGCTAAGCTCCTCGAATAGAGCTTTTTGAAATAATCTAAGCTATCCTTTAGGTGGGCTTATCTAAACACCAACTCGATGGACTAATATATAATGTGCTTCATAGATTTATAGCATGAAAATTATAAAATCTAGCAAGGGTATCATACAACAAAAGCTTACATAAACACAATATTGTATATGTTTATATTAAGAGACCAAAGCCTTGTTAGATCTTACTTTTGTATACGATATGTTAGTTGTTATTGTATATAGTGAAGCATAATTCTGTGACCATAACTCCTCGATTTCAAGTGAATCTTCCTTCTAAATCATGAAGACAATGTGCTTCATGATCTTTGTGACGATTAACTGAAATCTATGCGAAAAGAAATTTTCATGGACATTTCCTCTCTTCAAAAGCTTCCAACATGCTCATATTGTTACTGAATATCTCTACAATTTTCAACTAGGAAATAAATCATCTTCACGGATCGTTATTTTCCAAAAAAGAAGTAAAAAAGTTAAAGCAAGACCCAACACACAATGGCGAAGCTCCTTGAACTACATAGGATTGCCTTTTGTATGACAATTCTTGTATTGCTCGTTAGTCACGAGTGTAAGTTTCTGTCGTTATATTCCTTTTCCAGGTTGCATCATCTTTTACATGAACATCTGAACAATTATTTTCATTGTAACATCTACAGGTAGCAAAACTGATATCATAGACATAAAAAAAGGTGGGATTTCGGGGCCGGGCCCTTGACCCACGAGGTGTCATCTAAAGGATGATAAGGGCTGGTGTTGTAGCACTTTTTGACAATGAGGATGAATGTGTCACCAAGTGTAGGAAATCTAAAGGAAAATGTTGCTGATATTGCTATGTCATAAAAATAAACGTTGTATTATTAACCTAAACAAATAATAAATCCTTCGTCTTAAGATAAATATAAGCGTTACTCGTTTTAATTGGTTAAGGAAACAAATAGAGATTTTGTTTTATAGATAAAATTTTATTCCAAAACTATTGTTATCTTTATAGTTTCTCTGTTTCATCGATATCATGTGATTCGATATATAATGCATCACATAAATTACTATATTGTTAACTCAAATCATTGTCATAAAGAAAATTGTAAAACTGATGATGAAAAAAAGTTAGTCCTGATATCAAACATTATAAAGTTCTTTTTACAGATCACTTTGATTCCACATGCAAGAAAAGTTTTTCATTCCAACGATACCAAGTAATATTGCTTTAAAACCATATCGTCATGAAATGTTTATTAAATCCAGCACAAGGGTATTATACATCCACATAAAAGATCACACAAACACATTATTGAACTCATAAAATGGTTAGAAATCGAACCTTAGTTCATAACAGATAGGAACCAGATTGACTACTCTGGAGGATAAATTGACAGCTTAAACTCATTACTCCCCATATGCCGTTGTTGTTTCTGTTGCCTTTTCTTTTGTTGCTCAATTAACCGAGCAGACTTTATAACAGAAGGAGTATGATATAGCTTCATGGTCTGCAGTGCAGATACATCCGCCAAACCATGAGGAATAGCCAACAGGTCAGTGCATTGCTCAAGCACAATGTGTTCAAGTCTAGGAAAATGATGAGCGGAAGCCATCCACTCCTTTAAATCGGTTTTCCCAAGTTGAAAAACTTTAAGCATACGAAACCCGCCGTCAAGTGGTTCCCATTTAGGTCCCTTGAATGCATACACTTTTAACTTCAGCACTTCAAGATATGGCAGCATGCCAATTGTAGACATATGCTTCCAATCCAATAAGGTGTCTGACAAAGTCAACTTGTTCAAATGAGGTGGAAATTTGTACAATGGTGGAAGACCTCTCAATTTACCCTCAGATGGCGGGCGTGGGAACGTGTCATTCAATAACTTCAGTTTCTCAAGGTTATCGAGCTTAGCAAGATTGTCAAACAAACTGGAACCTTTCTTTTCTTCCATGAGAACAATAAGTTTTCCACGTATTCCAAGCTTTTTAAGATTGGGAGTTCTAGCTAAGACATTCTCTGTGCAACTGTCGGGTGATACAGTCGAGATCGTTTGTATGTTTCTTTGAACAAATGGATCTTCATTATCCATTCGTGTTTTGGCTTGAGGTCCATGTAGGTGACTCGGTCCGCTTGTGCGCAAATGCCTAAATTGGGACATTTTCCATATATCTACTTGAATGTCGAGGTCACGTGATGTTGTTTCAATTATTAAAGATTGAAGACTCCATAATTTGGAAATTGATGGTGGAAGCACTTTAAAATTTCCAGAGAGGGAAATGTACCTTAAATGCACTAGCTGTGTGATTTCAACCGGAAAGCGGGAAATATTGATGTATTTTATATCTAACACCCTGACTAACTTAAAAGCTTCATAGATGAAAGATGTATGCTCCCGTGATAACTCTTTTTCTTCCAAGGGAAAACACAAGAAAGAACGAACATGTGGACCACAAGGCTTTGAGTGAATAAAGTTCATGACATGAGAATGAACACAAAGACGCCGGTGATAATTTCCAGATGATATCAGTGAATTTGGATCTTGTAAATTTCCTTTAATTACTTGCAAAAACTTTTCTTCCGCTGCCTCTCTTAGGCATAAATCACGCAGCATATCATGAACACGACATGTTTTGATCCTTCCGTTTGACCTCTTCGCTGCAACTAATATAAGATTTCGTTCAACAAGATCTTCCAAATACTCTTCTGCTAAATCTTCCAAGCAATCTTGGCCTTTTTGCTGTATAAACCCTTCTGCCACCCACAACATAAGTAATTTCCACACAGGTATCTCAAAATCTTCAGGAAAAGCACCAAAGTAGATGAAGCACACCTTCAAATGATCAGGCAAATGCTTGTAACTTGGTGCCAATACATCTAAACATTGCTTCGGATCTCTTGCAACATAAGAACTAACACTTTCAGCAACCTTCTTCCATAAGTCACGTGTTTTATCTTTCTTTAAAAGAAGTCCGGCAACAACTACTATGGCAAGAGGAAGCCCATAACATTTTCTAGCAATTGTTTGTCCAAGTTCAACCAACTCAGATGGACAACTTCCTCTTCTAAAAACCTTAGTAGAAAGTAGCTCCCAACTTTCATCTTCGTTCAAAAACCGCAAATAATGAGGGGTGCTATCAGGGTTTGCAAGCTTAGCTACATCTGTGTTACGGGTAGTCAACAAGATTCTACTTCCACAGTCTTGGTTCGGAAAAGCCATTTTAAGATCATCCCATGCTTCTGGTGTCCATACATCATCTACTACAATGAGATATCGTCGACCATTTAAATGTTTGCATATTTCTTCAACCAGCATTTCTTCATTCAGTTTGTAAGCATGCTCTGAAGGTTGCATAAGGGAACTCAATATGGCCATAAGTACTTCTTGTCGGTTGTAATCTTGGGAAACATACTTCAATGGCAGGATCACAATAAACTTTCTTGGCAAGAGTGGTCTTTCCAAGTCCACCCATACCAACAACGGAGACAACTTCTAGCGACTCGGAGATATTAGTGAGTCGACTCACTATTTGTTTTGCTTCTTCATCAAAACCAACGACATTATCTTCCTCAACCATGGGTTTTCGTCTTTGTGATGAAGACTTATTTGATGTTTCCACGGTGTAAAGAGCTTCAATCCCAAACATCTTGTTATCATATATGTCCTTCACTTTTTTCTTGATGGCTTCAATATCTTTTGCAACAGCTCGAAGCTTTGTTGCATACTCAAGTCCATGGGTAAATTTATTCAAGGTGCTTCTCTCTTTATGCATAGCCGCGTTAACTATAAATGCGTCGATTGTGTCCTCTGCTTCGTAAGCTACATCTCTGATTTGTCTGACTAATTCTCGTACGTATTCATATTCACTACGTTTCTCTTTTGAATCTTTGAGAAATGCATTCATTAAACTGAGCTCTCTGTAAAGAGAATTAATTTGGTCCTTTAAATCAGATATCAAATCGGCATTGTAGAGTAGCAGTTGCTTAAGATTTTCCAAAAGAAACTCAACCACAGCATCCGCCATTTTAGATTTACTCAGCTAGATTTTCTTCTCTTTGTTACTGTGATTCTGTTTGACAATGTGAACTCAGATTTGACTAGTCACTTTTGTGTGAATTAGTAATTCAACTCCAAATCGTAAGATAATTATATTGTGATGGAATAGGAAGCAGTGATATTCTTCTTCTTTCTCATAAACGGTTAAAAGGGTTGTGGTAATTTTGATCTGCCAACTGAACCTGCAACAGTAGGTGATTATGATTAAGGGTAATTAGAAAGATTATAAATGGAAAAAACTAGTGCTAGCAGTGTTCAAATTATAAGCTACATTGTGAGTTAGTGGCAAAATGATACTAAACAAACAAATACAAATTTTCATGCTAATGTAGATGCACATTGTTCTTTAAAGCCACCTTATATCGATCTTTCCAAACAAGGGAGTACCAAAAGTGCAAAGAATTATTAAATATTCTGCACTGAAGTAGGAATAATACGACTCTAAAGGTCAAATTTTTTTAATATAGCATAGATCATGTTGTAAAGCATGTAAAGTTAACCCACGTAAAAATTAACCATATGCATAAATATATGCTCAACAATCCTGCATTAGCATTACATATCCATGTAAGAGTCTTGCATCTATGGAAGGAGATGATCACAAGACCTCAATTCAAGCAGGCCTGGATCAACAGTAACAATGACAGAGATCAAATTTAAAAGTTCTTTATCTCCATATGCACAAATATTTAGTTACGCAGTTTGCTATGATATTGTATGTACTGTTTAACTGTCTGCAAAGACTAGTCTACTTTGTTAAGATATTTGAAATATGAACTCATACCATATTTCTAACTTATGGAATATGTGATATGAAAATACAATACTCTAGTATGCCATTGTGCAATCTCGTATTTATATCAAACTATGTCTTCTTATTTTTCAAGTAGGAATTAAAATACGTGTCTGCATATAATATTATAATCTTAAGAGAACATGATTCAGGATCATTTCTAAAAAAAAAAAAAAAAAAANAAAAAAAAAAAAAAAAAAAAAGTCTTAACTTTAACAGGAAGTGTAAAAGAAATAATAACAACCACTTTTATGCCAGTTACCACAATCACAATCATTCAAGTAAACTTCTTACGGTACACATTAACAAGTATGACTTATTGCCCAATAAGAATATCGCATACGCCATTTCAGCTTAGAAATCGATACAAATTTAACATATCTTAAGAATTGGTTTGATAACTTCATGTAACTTTCTAACATATATCTTTAACAATTAAAACTAAAAAGGGCTAGATGTACGTAATAGTTAAAGCAAAAGGAAGATATTGGGAATAATATACAAGATGATGAGGTTATAGAAGCAAATGGTTTAGGTGAAGTGCATGATAATGAGTGTGTAGCGTTTGATGAATGTTGCAAAGAAAATGCAAATGGTGAAGAAACTGAATGTATAGAGTTGGTTGTTCTTGATGAATATTTTGAAGAAAACGTTGAAGAAGTGGATATGGAATCAGATGACAACAACAAACGCTAGATTGTTATGAATACAGTTTGTAATGAAGAGGGTAAAGGTGTGGCCGCAGGTGTAGATTCTGTTGAAGAATATCTCAATGAGATGCAAATGGAGACTTGTGGCGGGATGGAAACGACAAAGGCTTTAAGTGGAACTGAACTACAGTCTTCTGATCTGGAACCTGACAAAGGCTTTAAATGGAGACTTGTGGCGGGATTGAATTTGATGGTTTTGACACCCAAATGGAAGCTGGGAAGTACGCTAAAAATGGGTCAACAACAGCCAATTCGAAGCCGAAATCAGCAATATCAAGAGGTTTTTTTTGTACGAAAGATGACAAGAAAAAGGAAGTCCAAAAAGAAAATGTCATCCACAGCCTTCAAAGTTCAAACAATGAAAGAACAGGAAAAGGTTAAAATTTTGAACTCTTATCTTGATAAAGTTCTTGAAGATGAGGAAGAGTACAAAAAATTTGGGGTCGCTATACTAACAATGGTGATGGAAATCTTATTGGGTTTGAAGTGGGTCAAAGTGGTAAAAACAAAGGTGGTGTGAAGTTGGAAATATGGAAATGGCCGAAAAGAAAGAAGAAAGGCGTGAAATCTGATATAGGGAAATGGCCGAAAAAGAAGAAAGCACTTGTGACATTTGACATATGGAAATGGCCCAAAAGGAAAAAGAAAGTTATAGGTTGTTTGGGTAAGAATGAGATTTTGGGTAGGAATGAGTTTTTGAGAGGTGTGGGTTATGATAATGAAATAGAGTCAAGTAGTATACCAAATGAAAGGATGAGTTTCATGAAGGGTTGTTTGGGTAAGGAAACGGTTGTTTTGAAGATTGCTTATGAGGTAAAACTTATAAATGCTCATCAACGGTCACACTAAAAGATGGCAATCCATTTATCAGTAGGTTCGAAAGGAACATTGACAAAGGTTGCTGGAAGTTGTGGGTTGCTGATATGGAAGATAAGGTGGAAGCCCAGCAAATACATGATGTCCAGGAGATGAAGTACTGCCTGAGCTTGAAGTATGAAATTCAGCCTGAGCTTGAAGTCTGAAATTCAGCCTGAGCCTGAAAGTCTGAAGTTTAACCTGAGTAAGAAGTTCAGTTGAGCCTTAAGTCAGTGTGGAGATGAGTTGAGTAGCTGATTACATGTGTTGTGAGCGGGTGGTTGCTGATAGAAGTTGCAAGGAAGTTGATAATATGGGTTGCTGAACAAACACACTTAACACACAACCTGAGTTGACTATAATCTTGCTGAACACATGCTGATGCAAGAACTGATAAAGTGTAATGTTGATTTTAAATCGATTCTTGAGGTCAAAAATCCTTTAAGGGGAATGGTTTGTTACGAGTCAAAAGATGAAGGGTCACGTGGCTGGCACATGACTGGTTGTTATGATTCCACAAAAGGCGCCAAAGTCGGTTATTCCTAAGTCAGTGTCAGCCTATAAAAGTATTTTCTTTCCCATTTTCTCATTTTTAGCTATGAATTGAAATGTGCTTTCTGTCCCAAATTCACTCTGTATTGTAATGATTGTAATCATTCAATTTCTATCAATAACCTTCTGTTTCGAATCTAGTTTCTAACTCCATAGTCCATAGATTCCTAACCGTTTGTTCCGATTGATCATGTGTTCTTCATTTCTTAAGTGATTTCTAGAACACTCGTTACATAAAACTAAAAAGGGCTAGATGTACGTAATATTAAAGCAAAATCATATCAACCTTCTAAATTCAGAGCACTTAGTTTGACCAACAATCGTCGAAGTAACATTCCTTCAATATACATTTTTCACATGCTTGATCACTATCAGAAATTCAGAATGACTGAATTCTACATTCAAAACTGATCTGAATTTTTAACTTTTTATATGTCTTGTTACAACTCTATATTATGCGACCGACATGTAGTATCAAGCATGGGAAAATTCCGGGTTTCTTGCAAAACATGCTTTCCCAGACTAACGACAAATTTGTGGAAGACAATGTTCAAACTCAGTCAAATGCCCACTCTGCTCACGAGCATTGCCTCCGGGTTTAAACAGGTGTATAAACAATGACGGAACTAGGGGGTGTCCCGTGTCCGGCGGTGATTGAATTATGTTTCGCAGTGCTAAATTTCATAAAGAAGAACTCCAATTTTTCCTAATTGCACCCGGTCCAAAAACACTTATGTTTTTGTGCACCCGGTCCCTTTAAAACCTATTTTGTCACGGTGTAAAAGTGCTCCGATCCCCCCAAAAAAACATATATTTAGAAATGTCACTAATATTCTTTTGATATAAATAGATTTTCAGAGATAAACATAGTAAAATGTATGTATTATATTTAACGGGGGCAACACAAACTGATATAAGCACGAGATACTACAAATTTGGAAAGTGGTCGCGAAGAAAAACGGTTGAGGTTTCTGTTCATGTTACCGTGATAGTGTACTTAGATGTACACGGCCTAGCCAAGATATTACGTGACTCTTTTCCCAGCCAAATATCACAGCTCGCTACTAACAGTGCTCAAACAAGAATTATGAAAAAATATATATATCCAACATGCTAAAGGTGAATACTAACACTGTGTTCTCGAGTTATTGAAATAGTATTAATTATAATAAGCAAATAGAATAAACCTGTGAAGAAATCATTTTTGCTCATGGAAGTAATCTCATCTTTCTGTATGTGTGATGGAAGTGGCCTGTGTGGGAGGAGTTTAAACTTTAAAGTCGTTGACGTTGACTTTTGAAAAGGAATTTTTGTCTCTTGGAATATGGGGATTAGATTTCTTATGTGAAAGAGTAAATTACACAGTTAGTCCCTATACTTTGCTCAGATTTCATACGACATCCAAAAACGCTAATATTTTCGTTTTTGATCCACGATCGAGAATATATTACGCCGCTAGTCCAAAATCCTGATGGTCGTTAGATTTTCCAGTTAAGTCGGTTCTCACATGCGCAACACATGAGGGCAGTTTGGTCTGATCACTTTTTTTTGGCATTTTGTTATGTGTTGGCTTATTGTTCTGAGCATGCAACTGTGCATGTTAATGTTCGTAATCTAATTTTTGTACTTTTATTCTTTTTTTTGTCAAAACTCTTTTTTGTATTTGTACATTATTTATTTGACTTTTTATATTAATCATTTTTTTTACATACAAGATTCCGACCATTTGCAACTACACCTCAAAAATGACATCAAGATCCTACAACTTCAAACCCAGATTCCGACCACCACTTCCGACTACCAACCACCATCTCCGGCCTTTTTTTGTCCAACGTTTATCCGCAACTTTTATTACTCCCAAAATGACTGTTACTATAGTTACTTTTATTTAGCACTTGGTAAAAATTTATTTAGCACTATTACTTCCTAAATATTTATATACCAGCCATTGTTAATTACTTACACCATATATAATAATTCCTAAAATCCTTTACAAATCTGAAAATTATCTACAATGAGACAACCGCATTTTCAAAGATAAAAACATAATCCGCAATGCTCTATAAACCAGTCAAATATTTCTTCTCATACTTCGTTTAATCACCACTCCCAAAATAACTCGTTGTTTTTACATATCATTTTTACTTTATTTCTTATGAACAAATCAGAAAATCTTTGTTGGTGGATGTGGGGTTCAATAAATGGGTATCAACTGTTTGCCTATCGAATAGCGTGTCTGGAAATTCATTTTCGCATCAGACACCCATGGTGATGAAAACGCGATTCAGGTTCAAAGCCAAATTGGGTTTAGATTAGATTTGATAATATGATATGAATTTTTGTTGGTTTAGTGTTTAGATGCATGAATTAAAGATGGAATTATATGAACTCAAGATTTGTTGACTGTTATTATGGAACGATTTGTTGATGAGTGAAATGGGTTTATTTGTTGACTGTTATTTGGACTATTATTTGATTTTGGTGGTACTAGTGGTGCGGGTAGGCATGATACAAATCTGGGAATGTTTTTCTATAACAAGATATCAATCAATTGGAGGTTCGTGTTTGAACTAAAAAACGGTTTAACAATGACGGAAAAATTATCGAAGCTGGGTGGTTGGTGGCCGGAAATAATAGCCGGAATCTGGGTTTGGAAAGGTAGAAGATGAATGTGAAGAAGCATTTCACTTAGGTACAAATTTGAACTTATGTGTAGCATATTGGGACTTAAATGAACACGTTTAGCATATAGGTACAACTAGAAAAAGCATGTTTTTCATTTTTGACTTTTGCCCTAAAGAGAAATGTATGCCTCAAGTAAAACTGATCTAGTTGATGATGAAATTAACTCCAACAATGCCTTTTTTTTTAATCAAAGTATAGGTCTAAGTGAAATAATTGATTGATTAATATTTGATACAGCTCATGACTCTATTAAGAAAAAGAATAGATGAGTGTTTGATGAAAGTTTTTATAAAATTCTATTGTTCATTGTGGATTGTTTAGTAATATACAAATATGATTGTAGTAAAAATAATGTGTTATATGAGCACTTAAAAAGATTTGTATTTGTGTTTTTAGATTTATTAGTTTTGGAATTCTTGAAGATGATCATGAAGTTTTCTGAAATTTTTTGAAGATTGTGATGACGTATGTGAACTTAATTTAAATGAAAGAAAAATAAAAGAACAAACATAAGTTACTGGTTTGAAGATAATTATGTGTGTGAGTAATGTGAATAAAAGGACAAATGAAAAGACAAGTGGTATAGTAGTCAACACATAACAAAATGCCAAAAAAAAGTGATCGGACCAAACTGCCCTCATGTGCTGCGCATGTGAGGACCGACTTAACTGGAAAATCCAACGACCGTCAGGATTTTGGACTAGCGGCGTAATATATTCTCGATCGTGGATAAAAAACGAAAATATTAGCGTTTTTGAATGTCGTATAAAATCTGAGCAAAGTATAGGGACTAACGGTGTAATTTACTCAAAGTTAAATAAACATCTAGAAAGCTTGTTTACATCTCTTAAAGGGTTAGACACACTCATGATATTTACAAACTTTTATAAGGCACATACATGCATTTGAAATGCTCGAGGTTTAGCCACACACATAAGCTTTTATACAAATTCAAGTTGGTTTTTCTCACTAATACGAGTAAAAGGGGCAGAGTGGGAAACACAAAAAGAAAAAAGAAAAGGAAGATATAGAGACCAGAGAGTAATTTTATAAATTACGAGCATTCAGAACCCGTGCTACGCACAGACTTTGTATCTAACTGTTCATTGGTTAATGTTTGTGTAAATTGCCCAATATACAACAATCTATAACTAAGGTTGCCGCAGGGGATCTTTGTTGATTTTTTAATGAATATACAACAATCTATAACTAAGGAGTCTTCATAGCCGAACCACTATTAATACTCTTATCTCAGTTTGATCTTTTCACACTCTTATTTATTACCTTGCATCTTATTTATTATTGTGTTTGTGTTGTTACTTGCATTGGGCCTCTAGAGTATATTTTATTTATGCGTAGCCCTGTAGGAGCAGTTGATATTTTTTATTTGCTTCGATATGACATTTTTGCATGGGCGCAATGATAATAATGAGTTCCTGTTCATACTTCATAGCATGTGTGATGCACCGATTTTTTTGAGTAAACTATTTAACTGTTGCTTTTGTCTAAAACTCAAAAAAAATTGTTATTATAATTAATTTACAAATGGCTTCAAGCCAAAATTATGTATTTTGTCATTTCTATTCATTATTCAAGTTGATATTTTAATATGATGTATTCTGTACTTTTAGAATACCTTTATCGGTGACATTATTCCTACATTACATGTAACGTACCAACGTTGTTATTCATGTAATTGATGCAAGCATATTCTTACATAGTTCACTACTAATGTTTGTCCGTTTGCTCATCATAATTACGCATTACCAAATGTAATCTTTTAGCAGCTTACCGATGAAGCAACACTCAATATTATTCTTTGGGTCCTTGTCAATATCGTGTATATTTAAAAGTTTGTGTAATCATGTATATAAATGCCACATAAATTGTATAAAAATCGTTACAAACCTTTTTGCCTTCATCTCATTTTACTGTACAACTAACTTCATTGAAAATTAACATTAAAGTCTAACTAATATTAATAAATTTTATCAATAAACTCAATTCTAAATAGCTAACCAAATGAATATTAATTAACACACTATTAATAATTCCTAAAACCTTTGGACTCCATTATTATATCTTAAACTTAATTTTTTTAATGGTTAAGGGGACAAGCTAGGGCTCAACACGCCCGGATCAAGTCAAAATTTTTATTCTCACTCTTACCTAGTAGGAAAGTCAAGCCGACAAAAGAGTAGCTCCTTGTGTACAAAACTAGCAAAAGCTTTTGTGATCATCAATGGTTAAGGGGACAAGCTAGGGCTCAACACGCCCGGATCAAGTCAAAATTTTTATTCTCACTCTTACCTAGTAGGAAAGTCAAACGCGGTGTCAAAACTTTTATTCTATTTTTGCATAATTTTTATATTTTTCTCATTTTTTCTTTGGAATTTTTCAAAATTTTTCAATTTTTTTGGATTTTTGAGGAAAAACGGGGTTGCGTAAGTAAACGACAATGGTGAAAGTGCTAGGTCAATCAAATCGAAGATTCACCCCCCCAGACTAAAGATAAACATTGTCCTCAATGTTTAAAAGGTAAGGGTAATCCTAACAATAAATCTAAGGCCGTTTATTAAGTATGCCAAAGATACCATTAGTCGATAAGATTTTGGATATTTTGATTTCCAAGCAACCATCAAGACATGGGACTCGAGTGGAGATGAGACGAACCACGAGCACGAGAGTCATCATGAATTGGGGAAATCTGCACAAACACAAACAACCAAGCAAACACAAGATTGGAAGAGGTTGCCCTCCTCTCGTTACTTATTAGAAACTAAAAAGAATAGATGGATAAGCATGGGGTGCCTCCCACGAAGCGCTTTGTTTTTGGTCACCGAGTCACTTAGCTTGACTCGATCCCCGAATTAGTTGTCCTTAGGGAAAGTCTGGAGATCCGGGACAACCAAAGATGGTATGTCCCCTCCAAAGTAATGTTTCAAACGATGACCGTTTACCTTGAAATTTGGCCCATTTTGTTGAGAAAGTTCAATTGTGCCATATGGAAAAACTTGGGCAACGGTAAACGGTCCAGACCAACGGGACTTTAGTTTTCCAGAAAATATTTTCAACCTTGAGTTAAAGAGCAAAACTTGATCACCGACATTAAAAACACGATTTTTGATTTTTGAATCATGAATCCGTTTGGTTTTCTCCTTATAAATCAAAGAATTCTCATATGCTTGATCACGGAGTTCATTCAACTCATTCAACTGTATTTTTCGGTGATCACCCGCGGTTTTTAAATCATAATTCACATGTTTTAGGGCCCAGTAGGCTCGATGCTCTAGCTCAATCGGAAGATGACATGCCTTTCCATACACAAGCTTGTAAGGGGTACAACCGATTGGTGTTTTATAAGCTGTGCGGAAGGCCCAGAGTGCATCATCTAACTTGTCTGACCAAGAAGAACGATTCTCACCCACAGTTCTTTCCAAAATTCTTTTTAGACCACGATTCGACACCTCGACTTGACCACTAGTTTGAGGATGATAAGCGGTACTAAGTCGATGGGTAACACCATATTTTGACATAACTTTTGAAAATCGGTCATTACAAAAATGAGTTCCACGGTCACTGATAATAGCTCGAGGTGTACCGAATCTGGCAAACAAACTTTTCAAAAATTTTACAACCACTCGGGCGTCGTTAGTTGGAAAAGCTTTTGCTTCAACCCATTTAGAAAGATAATCGACTGCCACGAGGATGTATTTGTTTTTGTTTGAAGATGGAAATGGTCCCATGAAATCGATTCCCCAAACGTCAAAGATTTCACAAACTTGGATGGAGTTTTGAGGCATCTCATCCCGCTGTGAAATTTTTCCTTGTCGTTGGCACGCGTCACAAGACTTCACCAGGTCCTGTGCATCGCGGTAGATCGAAGGCCAGAAGAAACCGGAGTCAAAAACTTTTTTAGCAGTAAAATTGGCACCATGATGTCCCCCTGTGGGTCCATTGTGGCATGCCATCAAAATAGCTTCGGCCTCTTTACCATGGACACATCTCCGAATGATTTGGTCCGCACAAATTTTGAACAAATAAGGGTCTTCCCAAAAATAATGTTTCACATCTTTGAAAAATTTCTTTTTGGCCTGGGTCGACATTCCTTTCCTTATAAAATTCCCCGCATGGTAGTTTGCAAAATCGGCAAACCATGGGGTACTAGAATCACCAAGTGACACGCTCCCAAGGGCTTCGAGAGGAAATGAGTCATCAATATCCTTTTTCTCGAGCTCGCCTTGGTGAGGATTTTCAAGACGGGACAAATGGTCAGCAGCTAGGTTCTCCGAGCCTTTTTTATCTCTAATTTCAACTTTAAACTCTTGTAAAAGGAGAACCCAGCGCATAAGTCTTGGTTTGGCATCAGGCTTGGTCATTAAGTATTTTAAGGCTGAATGGTCCGTATACACTATGCATTTCTTTAAAAGAAGATATGGTCGAAATTTTTCAAAAGCATAAATGACTGCCAACATCTCTTTTTCAGTTGTGGTGTAATGAAACTGAGCACTATTCATGGTTTTGCTTGCATAGTGTATAGGCCGAAAATATTTGTCCTTTCGTTGCCCCAGGACTGCCCCAATTGCATAATCACTAGCATCACACATTAATTCAAAGGGCAAATCCCAATCGGGGGCAACTAAAATAGGAGCCTCCGTCAACTTCTTTTTAAGGGTATTAAATGCTTCAATGCACTCATTGGTGAAGATGAACGGGGCTTCCTTTTCTAAAAGGTGAGTCAATGGTCGGGCTATTTTGGAAAAGTCTTGTATGAAACGTCTATAAAAGCCAGCATGACCGAGGAAACTTCGAATTCCCTTGACGGTCGTGGGATGAGGTAATTTTGCGATAACATCGACTTTGGCTCGGTCCACCTCAATCCCGGCTTTTGAGATTTTATGGCCGAGGACTATACCCTCTTTAACCATAAAGTGACACTTCTCCCAATTCAGAACTAGGTTAGTGTCTTCACACCTTTGGAGCATTTGTTCTAAATGGGAGAGACAAGACGAAAATGAATCACCATACACAGAAAAATCATCCATAAAAACCTCCATTGTCTTCCCGATCATGTTTTGAAAAATGGCGGTCATACATCTCTGGAACGTGCCTGGGGCATTGCATAAGCCAAAGGGCATACGTCTATAGGCAAAAGTTCCGTAGGGACAAGTAAAAGTGGTTTTCTCTTGATCGGGAGGATCAATGGGAATTTGAAAATAGCCAGAAAAACCATCAAGAAAACAATAGAACTCATTTCCTGCAAGACGTTCAATCATTTGATCCATAAAAGGAAGTGGGAAATGGTCTTTTCGAGTTGCTTCGTTGAGCTTTCGATAGTCGATGCAAACTCTCCAACCGGTAACAAGACGTGTAGGAATAAGCTCGTTATCTTCATTCGTCACGACAGTCATACCACCCTTCTTTGGCACACAATGGACCGGGCTAACCCACGAACTATCAAAAATTGGGTAAATCATTCCAGCATCGAGGAGTTTGATAACTTCATTCTTGATCACTTCATGGATTTTGGGGTTAACCCGTCTTTGTGGTTGAATGGAAGATTTAGAATCATTTTCAAGCAAGATTTTGTGGGTGCAAAAGCGAGGGTCTACGCCCTTGATGTCAGAAATTTTCCAAGCGATGGCATTTTTGTGCTTCTTAAGCATATCAACGAGACGAATCTTCTCCTCATCTTTAAGATCTTTAGAAATTATGACAGGGTATTTGTCGGTTTCTTCAAGAAAAGCATATTCGAGATGAGGAGGTAGGTCCTTGAGCTCGAGCTCAGGAGGATCGGACTTTTTGATTTCTTTGACTTCTTCAATTTTCAAATCAGCTGGAGGGGGAGAAGATGACGGATCTTCGTTTAACAATTTTTCAAGCAAGAGAATATCCCCCTCGGGATCAAAATCAGCAGCATCATCAATTTCCGGAGAAACTGAATCACTAGAAAGATAAGCTTCGATCTCTTCCAAAATGAAATCACTTCCCTCAAACGGAGTAAGGGAAGGGGAAGAGTCGGCAACAATCGGTTCAGAAGAAGGAGTGGGATTGCCACTTGAAGAATTTTGTGAAAAACCGAGTATCTCTTGAGAATACTCATCAGAAACTTCATCAATGACATCGATTTTGTTGATGGTCATGCAATCATCGGTGGAGGAATATCTTGCTGTTTGGTCTAAGTTAAACGTGACGGCTTCATGACCATCTCGCAAGGTAATCTCTTCGTCGTACACATCAATCAAAGCACGGCCCGTCTTGAGGAAACCTCTTCCGAGAATGAGAGGAACCCTTGGATCGGGATCGAAATCGACAACAACAAAATCAGCCGGAAAGTGAAATTTTCCCACATTGACGATGACATCCTCGGCTATGCCTTTAGGACGAGAGGTAGAACGGTCGGCAAGCTCGAGTGTCATACGTGTAGGAGTCAAAGCGGGTAAAGACAACTTCTGCCAGACGGATAACGGCATAAGGTTAATGCTAGCACCTAAATCGGCTAAGGCGAAGCATTGAACCATTCCGGGAAAATTACATGGAATCAAGAACTTGCCAGGGTCTTCAAGCTTTTCGGGAAGATTTTTAAGGAGCACCGCCGAGCAATTCGCATTCAAGGGTGTAGTCGACATTTCATACAATTTATCTTTATTATTCGACAAGTTTTTAAGCATTGATGAAAATTTTGGCATTAACACAACAGCATCAACAAGACTTAAATCAAAGCGAATGTCTTGAAACATCTTAAAAAACTTTTCCTTTATTAGGTCATTTTTATCTTGACGTTTTTGCTCATTTAGACGAAAAGGATAAGGAAGTTTAGTTTTAACTGGTTCATCTTGTTCAAAAACAATTTTCTCTTTTCCTTTAGTCACATTAGCATTTTCATTTGAAACTTTGTCTTTTGACACATTTACATTTTCTTTGATCGGTTGAACCACTGGAGGTTGGATGTTTTCGGTTCTTCCATTGTTAGTAGGAAGTCCCGTATCCTTTGTCGCCTCGGTCTCA
>LBNU01010221.1:0-41380 GCA_014162995.1 Artemisia annua
CGTAACACCTTAATTACTATTCCGCTGCTATATCACAAATTTGGGGGTGTTACAATATTCAGAAAATCACAAGTGATAGATATTCAGAAAATCACAAGTGATATTTAGAATATCACCATTGATATTCAAAAAATTACAAGTGATAGTCTGAATATCAATTGTCATATTCAGTAACGTATAAAAACGAACGAAAACGTAAGAAAACGGATGAAAACGTAAAAAAAACGGACTAATACATATGAAAACAGATGAATACATATGAAAACGGACGAAAACATAAGAAAATCACAAGTGATATTCAGAAAATCACAAGTGATATTCAGAAAATCACAAGTGATATTCTGGATATCACTGAATATCACTTGTGATATTTAGAAATCACTTGTGATATTAAGAAACGTAAGAAAATGGACGAATATGTAAAAAACGGATGAATACGTATGAAAACGGAAAAAAACGTATGAAAGCGTAAAAACACGTATGAAAACGGATAAAAATTTATGAAAAATGGACGAAAACGAAATAAAACGGATGAAAACGGACGAAAACGTATTAAAACGAACGAAAACGTAAAAAATTGGACGAAAACGTATGAAAACGGACGAAAATAGGCGAAAACGTTAGAAAACGGACGAAAACGTAAGAAAACAGGCGAAAATGTATGAAAACGTAAAAACACGTCTGAAAACGGACGAAAACGTATGAAAAATGGACGAAAACGAAAGAAAATTAGATGAAAACATATGAAAACGAACGGTTACATAAGAAAACAGATGAAAACGTAAGAAAATGGATGAAAACGGACGAAAATGTATAAAAATGGACGAAAGCGTCTAAAAATAGACGAAAACGTCTAAAAATGAGCGAAAACATAAAAAACGGACAAAAACGTATGAAAAAGACGAAAGCGTGTATAAACATATGAAAACAGACAAAAACGTATGAAAACGGACGAAAACGTATAAAAACGGATGAAAACATATAAAAACGGACAGAAACAGACGAAAACATTTGAAAGAGACGAAAACGTAAAAAAAACGTATGAAAACGGACGAAAATATATGAAAACAGACGAAAACGTATGAAAGTGAAGAAGAAGGGAAAAAACGTGAACTAAAAAAAACATGATTTTAGAAAGAAAAAAACGTGAATTAGGAAAAAAAACAAAAAAGAAACAAAAAAAAAAGAAAAAGAAAAAAAAGGAAAAAAAAAAGAAGAAGCGTGAAAAAAAAAAGACAAAAAAAAAAAGAAAAAAAAATGAATAATAAAAAAGACAAAAAGACAAAGAAAAAGGGGAAAAAAAACATGGACTTAGGTTTTCATATTTAATATTAGGTTAATCCCCACATCAAACTAAATGGATGGTGGAGATTTGTCCCTTGGTATGCACCAAAATAAGAGTATGCATTTGAATTTTCTCGGATACGAAACATAACGGGTTCGTAATGTGCAAAACATATATTAAACTTTACTTTATATGTTAGCATCATATTTTTATATTATGAAGTGTCGGTCATTATATTCCTGAATCGTGTAATAGGTTGCGTAAGAAAGTATTTCAAAGTTGTTTGTTCATGTTTATTAGAAAGATAGAACTACAAGGGCTAAACTTGTATAAGCATGAAAGCTAACATGCCTAGCTCTATATTAAGAATTGTAAACCTTCATTTGAAGGTTGGTTGATCATTTGGAATAAACACATAGTAATATTTCACACACACTTGATCCTCCCATCTCTCTCTCTCTACATCTCTCTTTCTCTCTCTAGAATAAGCTTGAATAAGTCGTGATTTAGGTTGTATCCAAGGTCCTACAAGTGGTATCAATCGCCAAGGGATAGATTTAGGTTGGATTAAAGAGGAGGAAATGTATTTGACCTACAGGGCCATAGTATATATTTAGCACGATATTAATATAGAGTGTAATAGTAATAGATAGTGCTGACAATATGTTTATTTCCAGACATAGTATCAATATGGAAATCTCGTGGAGTTTAATACTGTTTAAAATCTTTTCTTTTTCGACAAAATCATGATTATGTCAATACCATGACCCTGATAAAATCTGATATGTTTCCTAATTACTACGGGGTTTCACCCAACTCAGTATCACGTAAGGACCTGACTTGTATTAAAACCGTTTGACGAGTATCTTAAATAATAGTTTATTAGTTGCATTAACATACGAAAACTAGACAATTAAAGAGCAAGTCCCGCGACATTAATCCATAACTTGATTATATTGTTACAAAAAAAAACATACAGAAATATAAATATATTATCACCATAAATTTTTGTTATAAAGAAAACCTATTCTCCGAACCGGTGTAACGAATCATGATTTAACACGCGAGCACCACTATATAAATATTGCCTAATTACTTCTCACGACTTAGAGCTGATGGAAACGTGAACCAATTATCTTGTTATTCGTATTTAGAAAATATCGTATCGCTAGTCTATTGACCAATCATAAACATCTCAGTTTCTATCGAATCTTTTCTGTATTTTCATACGACTAAAAACCGAGCCTTTTTGTTTTCAAATTTCCTCACAAAAAAATCATATTGATTTGTAAAATCATATGATGAGTTCGTCATAATCAATCATAATGATTACTTACGAACTGCATATTAACTGATTTTACAAATATCATATGCATTCGTAAAAATCAATATCATATGTGAATTTTTCGAACATATTATTTTTCTGGGCGGAAATTTAAAAAAAAAAAAAAAAGTTGTCGAAAGTATATAAACCAATGCATATCTATAGAAAGATGATTTTAATTCTCGTGCGATGGTATTTTTTTACCGTTTGCAGAATAATTATTCCTTGTTTTAAAAAAAATGTGAAAATTAAAAAATGATTTGGCTATGAATGATTATATGTTTATATATGTTAATTTTCATTAAATGTCAGTTTGTATTTAATGTTATTTTTTCTATATAAATGTTTTACATAAACTAGTAAAAAAATAGAATTATGGTTTGATATAAGTTATAGAAACATAATATATTATTTAATATATTTTAGTATACATCATTATATATATGATAAATTAACCAAAATCTATTGTTAACACGCTTAAAGGTCACGTACATTATTTAACCAAAACCCAAGATGACAAGATAAGTTAAGACTTCTAAAAAAAACGCACTATGCATGGTTATCATATACCGAAAACTACTAAGCTGTGTATTATTTCTGGTTGTATTTTTTACAAACATTATGGATTTCTTAAATGAGTCCTAAAAAAAATAAGATGGAAATAAGCTTGAATAAATACCTAAGCACATTTACTCTTCCTTATGCCAGTCTTCAAAGAGACTACACTAACATAGAAATACTGTTGAAATTTTCAGTAAATTATCTTGATATATCTAATGCTAGTGTTTTATTGATAAATATATGGATATATTTTATACCATCTGTATATTAATATTAAAATCATACAGTAACGTTTAAATGAGATAACCGTATATATTGCCGTAATATTTAAATTTAAAGAGAACAGTAATAGTTACGCAAAACTAGTGAATTAAGTATGTTCCATAATAACAGCCATATCTACAAAGACACTTATTTTGGGCAACAAGACATAAGATAATCTAACGGATACAACAGAATGATTATCGGCAACATCTTTATATTATTGGAGACGAGTAGAGTATTTGATAGCGGAGAAGATTTTACTACTCGATCTTCGATCCTAGTAAAATTATTGTTTTCTCTTAGTCTATTTTGTCGCATGCCCCAAAAGAATGCTTTGTCTCTTACTGCTGGTTTTCACCAAACTCAAAATGCTTGGTAAGGGACGCGTAGTGGTCTTATAACTGTTATCTTATATATATTTATATTTTTTATTACTTTTATATTTGTATTTTGTATAATTTCTAATTCCAAGGAAACAATAATGGTCTAACCAACGAAGAGGTATAATCCATCAATTCTTATTAGATTGTATAGATACATTAGATAAAGAGATAAATATTCCAAGATTTGCATACTTTTATTTTGGCTGCATTTACAAAAGGGCGACATTAACCACCATCCATTCGAATACTAATTCGGATCTAAATGGATGGAGCGATTATACCTAAGATATATAATATAAAAACTTAGTCCATTGTATTTTTCCCCCATTATCTTCTATTATTCTGTTTTTAGTCATTTTTTATTAATTTTATATATATCATTATCTTTACTTTTTGTTTTGTTTTTTTCTTTTCTTTTCTTTTTTTCTTTTTGTGTTTTTTTGTTTTTACGTTTTTATTTTTTTTTTTTTATATTTTTTTTTTTTTTTTTTTCATATTCACGTTTTCTTTTTGTTTTTTTTTTGTTTTTTTCTTTTCTTTTCAAAATCAATGTGTTTTATTTAATTAAAGTTTTACATTCCACTTCTGTTCTTCACTTTTTCATACGTTCTCATCTGTTATCGTCGACTTATTATATTACGTTTATTAATCCGTTTTCAAACCGTATATCGTTCCGATTCATAAAAAGATATAATAGATACATGATAACATAAAATGTTATATCAACGTATTTCGTCTGTTTTCAGAAGTTTTTGTCGTTTTTTATGTAATAAAAAATTTTTATACGTTTCGTCCAATTCTCAAACGTTTTCGCCGTATATAACATTTTCGTACTTTTTCTTACGTTTTATCATTATTTCTTATATTTTCAAATTCGTTTTCATACGTAAACGTTTCCATCTAATAATTCTTGATATATCGATACACATCAAATTTATTATAATATCGTCAAAAAAGCCTAAATAAGATTTATAAGTCTAATTATTTTACAGACGATTTATTTCGTTAGTTTTAATACGTTTCGTCCTTTTCTTTCATTTTCATCCATTTTTCCAAAATTTTTTTCCGTTTTCAATACGTGTTTTTTGCTTTCAATACGTTTTTGTCGGTTTTCTATACGTATAAATCGTGTTGTTTTTTACAATTTTGTCCATTTTCATACTTTCTTAATCAAATACAAGTGTTTCTGAATATCACAAAAGTGATAGTTTAGTGACACCGCAGAAGAATACTTGTGATTTTCTGAGTATCACACTGTGATACTTCTGAATTAACACCTTGTGACTTTAATCATAATTTTCGTCCGTGTTTCAAACGTATTTTGTCCTTCTTCGATCCGTGTTCTTACGCTTTTCGTCGATTTTATATCGGTTTCTGAATATCTACATTGATATTCAGAATTTTCTTGTGATTTTATTCTATCAATACACATTGTGTTTTATTCATGAATATCTCTATGTGATATCTTGCAATATCACAGAAAATCACTTATGATATCTGAATATCACAAAATATCCATTTGTTATTCAAAATATAACTATGAACAGTGTATAACTTATGAAGCAGGACAAAACGTTTAAAAACTGGACGAAAAGAAAGAAAACGGACCAACAAGTAATGAAACCGACGAAAACGAATGAATACGTATGATGACGAAATTGTAATGAAGCGTAAAACCTTGAAAACAGGACGAAGACGTATAAACAATGGACGAATAATTACATATATGATACCTCCAGAATAATCATTTGTGACTCAAGTATCAATTGATGATTAATTCTACATATCACAGAAAACCTTGTGAATAATCTGATATCAAAAAAATACTTGTGTATATCAGAATACACTAGTGATTACATCAGATAATCACTTGTGATACTCAGAATATCACTAGTGATACTCTGAATCCTTGTGTACTCTGAATATCACAGAATATCACTTGTGATATTTAGTAATATCCAGTTGTGATTTTAGAAAGCTATGAAGAAAGTCTGAAATGAAAAAAAAATTTAAAATGAACGGAAACGAATAAAAAATGGACGAAAACGTAAAGAAACGGACGAAAGTGTATGGAAAACGGAAGAAAACGTAATGAAAGTGTAAAACATGTATGGAAAGACAAAACCGTTTAGAAAAACCTGGACAAAAACCAAAGAAAGCGGACGAAAACGTAAGAAACGAACGAATATTAAACGGACAAAAAACGTATAGAACAAGCGTAAAAACAATCTGAAAATGGATGAGATGAAAAGTGGGACGATATTACTTTGATACTAGAATAGATATATTTATGGTACTTATAGTATCCACTTGGATATTCTGCATCATCCAGAAAATCTTGTATAATCTGCAAATCCACAAAAACCACTTGTCAATAACTCAGAATATCACTATGAATACTTCAGACCAGTATCACTTGTGATCGAGAAATTATCACTTGATGATACCAGAATATCACTTGTGATACTTCTGAATATCACTTGTGATACTCTGAATATATAGAATATCACTTGTGATGATATCTCAGATATCAGTTGTGATACTTAGAAACATAATGAACGTCTGAAATCAAAAAACATTTAAAAGCGGAAAGAAAAAACGAATGAAAAATCGAAACGTAAGAAAACAACGAAGTGTACGAAATATGAAGAAACGTAATGAAACGTGTAAAAAACCATGTATGAAGACAAAAATGTTTGAAAACTGGAGAAACGAAAGAACGACGAAAACGTAAGAAAACGAACGGATATGTATGAAAACGGACAAAAACGTGATGAAATAGCGTAAAAAAAGTCTGAAAACGGACGAAGGCGTATGAAAAATGGACGAATATTACTTTGATACCCAGAATATCATTTGGTGGTATTATAGTATTAACTTGTGATATTCTGCATATACAGAAAATCACTGTGATAGAATATCAAGATATCACTTGTGAATATCGAATATCACTGTGATACGAATATCCTTGTGTATTCAGTAGATATAACTTGTGATTGTTCTTAGAATATCACTTGTGATATTCTGAATATACAGAATATCACTTGTGATATCGAATATCACTTGTGATATTCAGAAATAAGACGTTGTGACGTTTAGATGATCAGCCTTGTGATATTCAGCAATTTAACTTGTGATCACCTAGAATATCACTTTGTGATATTTAGAACATATGAAACATCTGAAAATGGCAAAAAAACATTTAAAACAGACGGAAAATGATGAAAATGTATGAAACGGAAGAAAACGTATAAAATTGTAAAAACATGTATGGAAATGGACAAAAACGTTGAAAACTGTACGAAAAGAAAGAAAACGGCTGAAACGGACGAAAAACGAACGAAAATGTATGAAAATGGTGCAAAAACGTATGAAATGCGTAAAAACGCGTAATGAAACGGACGAAGACCGTAGAACGAAAACGAAAGAAAACAGACAAAAACTTTATTAAACGAACGAATAATGCGGACGAAAACATATGAAAACGAGCGAAAATGTAAAGTAACAATATAAAACATATGAGTCAGACGTTAACGGACCGAAAAACGGTAGAAATCCGAGAAAAAACGTATGAAACGAACGAAACGTAAGAAAAAAGGGCGAAAATATATGAAAACGGCGAAATGTTTAAAACAGTAAAAGAGGGCATGAAACGAAATAACCCGTGACTAAAAAAGAGTGAATTAAAAAAATGTAACTAAAGAAAAAGTGAATTAAAAATATGATTAGGAAAAAAAACAAAAAGAAAACAAGAAACAAAAAAAGACCAAAAAAAAACAACAAAAAGAACAATAACAAGAAAAGAAAGAAAATAAAAAGAAAAAGCGTGAAAAGAGAGGAAAAAAACAAAAGAAGGAAAGAAAAAAAATAATAAAAAGAACAAAAAGAGAAAGAAAAAAGAAAAAAAACATGACTTAGGGTCCTATTTAACATTAGGTTATCCTCAGCCATTAGAATCAAACTAGATGAATGGGGGGGAAAATTTTCTTTGTATGCACGCAAATTTTGAGTAGCAAAATAAAGTGCCTCATGGATACAAATCACCCAAGTTTTATAACTTTTGACTTTATACTTATTTCAGATATATATAACCAATAAATTTTTATAGTTACCATAAAATGTTTCAAATAAGTGAATAAACAATAGTGACGTATCTTCCCCTTCCGGTTGTAAAGCTCATGTCAGAAAGATGGTGTTGTTTAGCAATGTTTGTCTGAGTGAGTTTTATGGCCGTGTTTCAAATCATTCATGACTTGGGCAGAACCTGAGATATACGACTCTTGGAGTTCAGACAGGAATTGAAGTGAACTTGCGAAGTTCCTTAAAGCAATGTGTGTTTCCATTTCGTGTTTCCAGATATCCGTTCCATACATAAGCTTCTTTAACCTTTCCCAGACTGCATGAGCATTTCTTCACCTATCCACTGTAGCATAAGTCGATTCTGGTAAGACAAGAACAAAATAGGTGGAAACCTGATATGCAGCAATGAATTTGTTTGTGCGATCTTCTTCAGTGTAGTCAGCTCATTCTGAAGTCTGTAAGAAGGTGTATCTGGTTCCATGTTGTTCACCGGGGTCTTTAGTATTTCATCTTGGTTTAAAAGGAACCGTGGCAAAACAGAAATTAACAAGAAAGTGTTCCATTTGTTTTGCTCTTAAGATAGGCGTATCATTCTACTAGCCGCATTGTGAATAAACCGACCTTTGAAGCATTGGGAGCGCTGGTTTTCAGCACCGCGGGCATGATATCTTGTTGAGTGCCATGATGATGGTGATTTAAGTGAAAGTCGTGAAAAGTGTGTTGTAGACTTTAGGAGAACTTAGGTTGTTGTGTGACTCAGGTTTCGATTTGCTGAAATCGTCGTTGGTTGTTACGGTTGTTCTTAGTGAGTTTGAGTTTTCGCCTCCAAAATTAATATATAAAAATATAACTAAAAATTTGAAAAACAGCTATAAAATGGCTATTCTAAGGTTGGCACGAAAAATTTGAGTTTTCAAAAATTTTGACGCCAAATTTTATCGAAAAATTTGAATTAGGCCCTAAAAATTGAGATTTTTGGTCTAAATTTTCAACGTCTACTAAAATTAAATCTCGCGTAAAAATTGAATGTTTAATCTCCCTGCAAGAAAATAAATTTTACTCCCAAATTTTCCCGCCAAAAAAACTTTTTTTTTTTTTTTTTTTTTTTTTTTTTTTTTTTTTTTTTTTTAAACCAATCAGCTAAGATTTTTTGGGTTTTGGTTTTGATTCGCAGAACAGAAAACTCTTACCGCAATTAATCCTTACTCGCATTCAGCGTTCGCTTACTCGCAAGACTTTATATTCGCAATGCAGTCTACTCGGCAATCAAAAGCTTGACTCGGCATCCAGCCAGCCCTTATTCGCAATTCTGCTAACCTCGGCATCAACAGCATATTCGCAAGATTCAGTGCTTACCGTCGCAATTTCGAACCCCTTACATCGGCAATATTTTCCCTACTCGGCAAGAAAAGTTACTCGCAATGAACGTTTGCCAAAAGTGATAGCTCGCAAACCAATCTAAGCTTACTCGCATAATTGAACTCGGCAAAACTGATATTCGCTAAAACCTTGATTCTTCTTATTCGCAAAAACCAACAAAAAAACCTTTACTCGCAATTGCCCAAAAATCGCTATTACGGTAAACCCCCCAAAAAATCTTGCCTTATTCGCTAAAACCCAATAAATTCCTTAATTCGCTATTTTTTCTTAAACCGCTTCTTGTAAACCTTCTGTGTTAAAAGTGAACGTACCAATGAATCTATTATAACGAGAAAGTTTAAAGTTTTTTAAGAAAACAAATAACAAGAAACGCACAAAAAATGAAATCTACGAATACAAAGTAGTTTAACGAGCCAACAAACCAAACAACCCAAAACAAGCAGACAAAAACTAATCTATATNNACCGTATCTTCTCGTACGCACCTCCATTCTTCTAGGAAATTACACCGTCTTTACCGCCATCTCATTCCTATCATGATGACACCCGTCTCGTCCGTTTTCATTCACATCAGATTTTGACCGGATGAAATCGAAGATATTCCGATTCAGTTGCGAAGTAAGGGTTCCGTGACAAACAAACGAGACCCGTTCTCACCCAACGGTTTCTACACTACGACTGACTATGAACCAATTACGAATGATTTAACAGAACGGCGTGGGCCCCACAACATTTTACAAGGCTGGATTTAGCTTTCTCATAAAAACATTTAATGAAAAAAAAATTGAAATCATGCTTTTGTTCCCTATAAATACTTGTTTTTTACACAAAAACCAAATATTCATCTTCATTTACATAACATTTTATTTCACTTCAAATTTTCCCAAATTACTTCATCATGTTTTTCAAATGCATTCTTAAATGCTACTCAATACTATCCAGAAACACAAACCCAAAAGTTTCAAAGGCTAATGACAGAGTTCAAAGGAACCACAAAGCTCAACGACGTAGTTCATTTTTGCCCTTGAATTTCTTGATGGTTACCAGGGCGGTAATTCCAGATCATTAAGTTAGACGGTCGTCAGAACGTTTAGCATGTTTTTTCCTTTCATAATGTTTTATTTTATATTTATTATTATTATTATTATTATTATTATTTTATTAATATTATTATTATTATTATTTATAAATAAGATCATGTAATTCTAGTTTTTAAATTTGGGTGATATAAATATTGAAGGGTCCCTACTGACTTCTAGTCATCTACAATGATCAATGATCTACTTAGTTGGAGGCGTTCCTACTTGGTTTGACTTTCAAGTCGATCATGTTTCAACACCATATGGCATCTTTTTTATTCATCGCCAGATATCAATGAAGACAAATGACAGACTAACAATTGTGTGATCAGATATCGTCTATCTTCCTTTCAATCACTTTCCACAATCATTTATATAAAGCATCGTATCTTCTTCAAGACACGTGGATCGGTTGTTAGGTTTTTAAGTGTTGAGATGGATTTACTTTCTAGTGCTTAGTATCTGGATTGTAATGTCAGTGTATTGCGAATGTATTAGGAACATTTTTCGAGTGTATTATGAAGTTGTTGCAATGTATTATGACTTTATTTTTATTTTGTTTATTTGTGTTTCATGATTTTCTTATCTATTTCATTTGAATATCTGCGATAATTGTCATTCTTTCATCCTGATCGATGATTTCTTGTATAAATACTTATCATTATTTTCTAAAGAAAGCATCATCGTTAAAATATCAAAAATCATTGTTAACAAAGCTAGCACGTCTTCAAAAAAACGTTGTCTTATGCCCTAGAAACAAGAAAAAACGTTTGAATGTTGCAGGGACCTCCCGTTTAATATCATTTTTTCTTACTAGATCTCCGTCTTCACCTCTCCCATGAAACATAGACCCATTCACATGACCGATGAGACAGATTCTTTAATTAACTAGTTTATAGTACAAGTAAACATGCACAAAAAAGAAGCAAAAACACACTTGGATGATTTAGGGTTTTTTCCACCGTCTTCATGTGATGACTTCACCTTGTGTTTGTGATGACGTCACCATACCCGTCTCCACACACTAGTTGGTTACAAAAACTTCAAAAATCCACTTTTTGAGCACGTCTAGTAACGGCGTCAGGCTTGCCTGGCATGCTTTGAAATTTTTGTCCTTTTCTTCGAAACTTCATCCAAATTAGCCCAAAACTTGTACATTTCCAGCAAATGCATAGTCCAAGGCCAAAAAAACCAAATATGAAGCATTTAAGCAATAATACGAGAAAATTGTTATAAAGTGCACGAAAAATGAGATTAACCAATTTGCTATTCATCACTATACATTTCCCGGTTAAGATTTACCAGGCATATAACTATTATATTAAATGTCGAATGCCTATTTAAACGAAGTTTGAATCGTGTCAGGATGAGGCAACATTTAATGTTTTCATGGGAAATGCAAATAATCTTTTTGAAATGTTTGAATTAAGTTAAACAACCATTTGGGTGGCGTGCGAAAGCGTGCTTTCGACTGTACATGACATCAATGTAGTGTCAGCGTGAAATCAGTAGTACGTGTGTCTCCTAGGGTGTGAAGAATAAGCATGTGATGTGGGCTTGTTGAGCCAACGATCTGTTGCCAGGTGTAATCCACCAACTTTATTTTTCTCTTGCTTATAAATAGGGGTGGGAAGTTATGGATTCATTTCTTTCTCTTTTCAAAACAAAAAAATCTCTTCTTTTTCTCTTGTTTTTCTAGCATCGTTTTCCCGTCTAAGTACGCTCAAGGTTAGTTGTTTTCCTCTTCCTTGTTTAGACAAAAAAAGAAAAAAAAAAAAGAAAAAGAAAAAGCCTTTGCATAGTGTTGTGGCATGTCCCCTGGTGAGAACACCATAGTCTAGGTTACTTTAGTTGGGTTAAGGATATGAAATACAATAACTTTGTAAAAAAACACCCTTGGATAATGCAATTCCTTCCTCATGTGTCCAAGGGTAATGAGAGGGCTGACAGACCACCGTCGCGTAACATGATGGTCTTTTATCTAAAGCATGCCCGCGATTGTAATGTAAGGATTCCTTTGCACCTTTCTATATTTCCATGTTAGGCTTTTACGACATAACCTTTTACCAAATGCATCCCATGGGGTACCAAATTTCGATTGCATATATCATGACATGTTTTGGTTTGAATGCCCCGCCGAGTTTGCTTGTATTTAGACAAATTTCTGCCTTTTAAAGCATTGGTCGTGGTGGTCTATAGAAAAGAAGTCCATACGTGATTGTTTTTTTATAATAGTTGGATCTACGGAAGGTATATCCGGGTGGCATAAGAATAGGGTATGGATAACCGTCGATGAGTCCGGTGTGTTGAGTCATTATTTTAGGTGGAGCACCAGGGTTATGCCTAACCTGGACGCCACATGTTCCTCCTTGTGATGAGCATACATTGTTTAATCACTTAACTGATAAGCAAGCAATAACCAATTTAGTGAAAGTTTTTCTAAAAATAACTCACCGTTGTCCCAAATTTTGCTATAATGAAAACCAACACTTGAGACTTATTTTCTCGAACCAGAACTTTGAAATAATGAAAATAGACATGTTTATCTAGGTTTAGAAAGTTTAATGTGGAAAAACAAACTTAAAAATGAGTTAGATACATGCTTTCCTAGACGGGTTAGACATAACTATTATGACACGAACTTTCTAGGGTTTCTAAGTAACGAAAACGCGTTTGAACATATTTCTTAAATGACCGACTTGCATAACTTGTTATAACCTCACAACGAGTATATAAAGGTGCTAAACTTCATAAAAGTCATACGCATGTAGTACATGTTGCATATTTCCTAAAACGACTTATATTTCTAGGTCGTGGTTAGGATTTCCTGGCTATTGTCCTACGTTACACTTTTTCGAACCCATTCACCACTTGAGGTGAGTTTCATAGTCCCACTTTTACTTGTTTACTACAAATGTTTTAAAACCCTTCAACCGGTTGACCCGGGAACCGGTTAGGAGACGGGCCGGATATGACCGGTTTTTTGCCTATTTGAGAACCGGATTGAATCGACTGTTTTTCATTGACCCGGTTTGATAAACCCGGCCGGGTCATGACTTTTGTTCTTTTTTTTAAACAACAAAATCTTTTTCTTTCCTCTAAAACTAACAAAACCCTTTGGTCATTTTATTTTCGCTAAACTCAAAATCTGTGTTAGGTTAAGTTCTATATTTGTATGGACAAACATGTTATAATTTGGAAGGTTTATAGTTAAATTGAAAAGTTAAAATCATGATGACATGGTTAAGTTTTGATGAAAAGATGAAACTATGAAAGTGCTGAGATCGTCAGATATGTTGCTATTTGGTTAAACTAGTTGGATACCTGCGTACAGCTGCGGCGATAAATATAGTTATATTATAAAAATAGTAAATGAATTGCTAGCCCAACTCTCCCCCGAAATTCTCTACCAGCTTAGTGAATTTGTTTCACAACACTCCGAATGTATATGCGTTAGTTGTATGTGTTTGCTTGGTTTCATGTAGCTTTCCCGTGACATCATTATTCCCGCATATAGAAAGACCCTCGCAATCTCTTACCCGTTAAACACTCCTCCAAAAAGTATATGATTTTGACGAATCAATATTGTATTGATTGAAATAAAGATTAAAGTTGTAAAAATTTGAATAAAAATAAAATAAACCCATAAAAATGTAAAAGCTAAAAACTCACAAAAATATATCAAAATAGATGTTGAATTAAAGAGCACAAAATTTTAGAAAATATAATGAAATTAGATCATAAAAAAAATAAATAGATAAAAAGATATTTCAATTTGAAAATAAAGCTGAATTTTAAGTTTTGAAGTGACACATGTCACTTCACGATTGGAGCTCCTTATCTTAATTTTTGGTTAGGAGTTAGGCTCGGAGTTTGTTGAAAAGTGACACATGTTACCTCATGATTGGAGTTCCTTATCTTAATTTTTGGTTAGGAGTTAGGCTTGGAGTTAGAGTTGGTTATCCATGCATTATATAGTAGTTATAGATATACTGCTATTTGGTTAAATGTGTAACTATGTACATTATTACTTTTCTCATATTTCATTTAAGAGAGATTGACTATAATTGTTGTTGTATAACTTATATAGTGATAAACTTTTTACATCGCTTGACAGGTCTAATAATCTTTCTAAGTTTCTATATGTAACTTATTGTTTAATTTTGTTCTTAAATATTACAATCACACAAATAAGAAAACAGATACCTTAGAAAAATAACTATCAAAGATGCTATAAAAAAAATACATACTAGAACCGGTTCGACTCGGCGATTGAACCGGCGACTCGACTGGGTTAACTAAAAAACCGGGTTTTAAAACATTGTTTACTACTCGTTTTGAAATACTTTGGGGTGAGAATACTATGCTTCACTTATGGACACAAGTAATTCTACAATAATACTTACATGACCAGGTGTATCGGTCAAGCAATTATGTACATAGAGGGCCGAGTGTACCGGTCAAACCATTATACCTATACGGCCGATGTACCGGTCAACCAAACATTATAAATCTTTTGGTCTACATTTATAAATACTTAAACCTATGAAATCACCAACTTTATGTTGACCACTTTTAGCATTATATTTCTCACGTTCGCGATTGTCGAATAGAATAACATAAAGCATGAGCATTCGAGTCGCATCTTTTGAAGACTTATTCATTTATTTATCGTTCGATAACTCTTTCAAAAACCCATTTACTTATTATTGTAGATCTTGCATTTGTAACTATTCAATACCTTTTTTAAACTTTATCGAACATATATTTCAAAACGGCTCATATAGAGGTCTTCAATATAACTTGTAACTTTGTTTCCATGAAAGTCACGCCCCGGATACCTTTCTGCTGCGACCCAATCTTGGGGGTGTAACAAATTTAGATTTCCCTAGCATGTGTCCTTTCTTGATTCCTTATTGACTTTTGCCTGGCTTGTTGCCTATGAAAGAGAAGGTGATGTTACTGCTTGGCAAGTGGCTTGTGGTATATTGAACCTTGTGGCAAACTGGCCAGAGACGAAGTTAGCCCGTTGCATAGAGTAACACTGTCTGATGACCTGGCTTATATTCCCTTTGGTGAAGTAGGCCTCTGCCTCAATAAAGTGTATGGCATTGAGTGGCGTTACTGGCAGTGGACCTTCAATGAACTGTTGATTTCCTAGACGACGAGCTAGTTTAGAATCTGAGTGTTCATAGCCCGGGTTTGTTCAACAGAAGGATTGGGTCCTTTCTATTTGCTGGGGACTGTAGGTTAGTCCGGGCACATGCTATGCTCTTCCAGTTTTCGCGAGGTGTTGGTCGTGCTTGATGGTTCCCGAGTGAAGGTGTCAAAGCTTCCTGCTAGGAGATGAACAAGTTGGTTACTTACCTAGGATGGAAGGTGCACCGTGATAGTGATGGGCTGATTTAAGATGTCCTGGTTGATGATGAACCTTTCTCCTATAGAGTTTTTTCTTTGATTGCGATTCTTCCAAGTAACATGTTGTACTCGGACATTGACTTGACAATGTGAAATTCCAATGTGATCGTCCTTGACAGTGGTTGTGTTGTAACTGTAAGCTCCAAATATATCTTCTCCTCAGGGTAAGTTCTTTCACCTGAAACACTAATCAGTGGTGTGACTGATGACCGAAGAAGATTCTTGATATGCTTTGGGAGTTACGTGAATCAATGCTCGAACATTATGTAAATTGAGCTGCCTCAATCCATGTTTACCATGCTTACTTTTTTTGAGTCTATTTTTTCTGTAATGAAAACCGAGTCTGATGATGGAATGAAAGCGTCCCATGAGATAACTTGTGATGGTGTGTGTTGCTAGTCTTTGATAGCTTCACCCCTGTTGCTTCCTGATTGCAATGATTAAATCATGTGAATGTGGTCTGCTACCTCCTCAGGAGCATTGTTGGTTGCCTTCTTTGTAGCATAGACTAGGTGTTCTAGCTTACCCTGATGGATAGCTTTTTTGATTTCCTTTTATAGTTCCATGTATGCATTGTCATGACCATGGTCATTGTGAAATTTGCAAAACTGTCTCTCATTTTTTTTGCTGCTGGTTGGAAGTGGGCATGGCCTGTTCCAGGTATCAGAAACTTTTTTAAAGATGAGAATATCAGTTGGTGTTTTGGATAGGGTTTTGATGGGGGATAATTGAAACCTCAAGAATTTTTACAATCCTCCTAGGCAGTGTACCTAACTATTGTAGTGTAGTATAGGCAAGACACGGGGGATTGATCGTTGTCTAGGGGAATAGTGTTGTGAAGGCCGAAGTGTATGACGAGATATGTCTAAAGGTGAGGGATGATTCTTTTTGTGTTTTTATATTTTTATAAAGAAAAGTAAAATATCTCGGGGTTTGAAGAGTGGGTTTTCAAAACTACTAATTAAACTAATAAAAACTAAATTAAACTAACAATGCAGAAAAGTAAAGTGGTAACTCTTATGATAGATTAAGGTGTTTACTTAGATTATCCTTACTCCCTAGTTATCTCTTATTAATTAGTCGAATTGTCACGTCCTTGTTTTAATTGGCACGTTGTATCCCTTAATATTGGTCGTAGGGAGGTGCCATATGCCCTAACTCTATGAACGTATATGTCTCCTTTAATAATCTTAAGGTCATTAAAACTCTTACTATCGACATGCCGCAATTCATGAAATAAATACAACGACAAAAACAACTAGTGCACTCTAGTGTTGCGTTTAGTAGGATGTACAAGCTAATACATATAAGAAAAAAGCTGGTTTTCCTACTCCTAACGCGAGGCAACCATTTAAACAAGAGACGACAATCAATAATTAACAAATAGGTTTCATTGAATTCTAAGCAAACACTAATTAATTTAGCCGAGCATGTTAAAGAGAAGAGAAGAAACACATATAATCTAACAACACATAGACATATTGAATGATTGAAGAGGAATTACTTAACTTCAATTAAATATAGGGTTGGGGGCTGAACAAACCTTCAAAAGCTCTGAAAATCGTGCACACTATGATCCTCCAAGATGTTACACGAATAAAGGAAAACATACGAAAGTATATATAGATTTACAAAGGTGACGACATCACTTATGGTTGTGACGCTGTCAGCCCGCTGTCATTAGGGTTTCTTTTATAGCTGTGTCGCCGTTGTGACGCTGTCGCTAAGTAACTTGTGATGCCGTCAGCTTTCCAGCCTTGTAATATTTCTTAACCGTGACTTGTAAAAGTTTCATCAAATCACCATCTCAAAATGCAAGTGACGGCGTCACGTTATAGCTTATGACACCGCTAGGGTCCCTTTTCCTGACGAATTCGCGACTTGGTCGTTTTATTCGTTTTCTTGTCCAAAATAGGCAAAAACATGCTCATTTCCAGATTTCGCGTCCCAAGTACCTAAAATGTAAAAAGAAACAATTTAGGGAAATAAATGATCACATATGTACGAGTTTAGAGACTAAATGACCCCCTAAAAACGCACGTTGTAAATCCTTATCAGGTTTTCATGAGATTGTTTCGGGCTTCAGCACCCTCATCATTCATCATGTCATTTCTTTCTATATCCCTTCCTAGGAGACCGTATCTTGGCCTTGACCTGTTGTTTTGATTTTGTGCCACCGTCTAGGAGTCGCTCCTTAGGTGTTTCACCGCTGCGCCATTTAACATTCATCTTTTTGCCCTTGCTGAACTCTCTTGCTAGTTCCGGGCATTCGTTCCATGTTTTTGGTGGCCTGCGGCTAAGTTCCTGCGAGAATTGACCCTTGATCATGCCTACTATAAAAGCTCTCATGAGTTGCTGGTTGTTAGAACCTGGGATCCTCATTGTTTCATTGTTGAACCTTTCAGTGAAGTCTTTAAGCGATTCTTTGGGACTTGCCTTAGAAACTCTAAGTCGATGAAGTTCCCAGTGTAATTCCACATTGGCTAGAACTTGGAGAGAAACTTATCTTTCAGGTCTTTCCACCTTGAGATGTTGTGTTTGGCCTGGATTTTGAACCATGCAACTACCGAGTCAGAAAGAGTTTGTTGAAACATGTGACAAGCTATGGGGTCATTCTAGGTGCAAGTCTTGATTACTCCCTCTAATATCTACACATGAGAGTCGAGGTCACCGCTCCCTCTGTATGTGTTGACACTCTTGGGTAGGACGAGGTCATCAGGGAGTTCGTAATTGAAAATCCAACTAAAGAACTATTCCATGTCAGTGGGTATAGCCTTGAGGTTCTCAGGCATAGAAGAATTTGAGTAGTGTTTTTGTCTCCCCCCATCCCGGTGAGTGCTTTTTGTAAGTAATCTAACTAAGTGACCCTCTTTAGAGGGTGTTTGGATTGGCGGTGGGGTGTAACATATGTTACCTTGAGAGGGTAATCCAAGTAGTGATATGAGGGTGTCTCTTTGAGCTGGGCTCATGGTTGTGTTAACCTGGGAGTTAGTGCTAGGTGGTGATGTGTTTTGAACATTGGATACATAGTTTTGAGGCAACATTATCAAGATCACCTTATGTTTTAATGATGACAAATAAACCTTCGAAACACATAAAATAACAAACGTTAGCCAAAATTCACCGACTCACATGTCTGCTCCTGACGCGCTGTCCACGAGTCAGCAGCGCCAGGCTTCTGTGAATGTCGGGACGAATTTTAAAAGTCGGCTTTCCCCTTACCCGACAAATGTGGATCTTTCAATACAGGAATGAATATGCTATGTGCTCAATTGAGAACACTCGAAACGAGTTTTAGGATTAGAGAGATCCCACTTTTAAAATACCCGTTTTCGGGAAAACGCCAACTCATGTTTTCTAACTCTCGCCTCTAGCCAAGGCTTTTCTAAACCTATGGGGCTTATATATTTCACGTAATATCAAGTGAAAGCATTCATATGCTCATAGCCCGTGCTTACGTCTTCTCTAATCACGGAACGGGTTTACTCCCTTAATGGTCAAACTAAGTCAAAGGTCACTTTGCGTAAACGCATCCTTTCCCGCATGGGATATGCTTTACATCAAGGCAAAGCACTTGGCTTGTTTGTACCAAGGTGTTAGTTGAGTACGTCGAGTCGTGGAAAGTCACGAGTTATGAGATTGTGGACTCTCGACGTTGAGTTACTTGAGATTATAAGTAACCTTTGATTTTCTCAACTCATAATCATAATTGTCTAAATCTTTTCTTTCTTAATGACAATTTGATTATTTCTTAATCAATTTCTTAATTACCTTTCACATAAAATAAAACCTCCAATTCTCTCAACATTCTCTAAATATTCCCTTACACATCTTACACCTTTACAACTTTGTTTTCCAAACTCCCACACAATATTCCCCTTTACAAATATTCCCTTTCACTTTATACCTTTCCTACATATACTCTTATACACACACATACACTCACATACACACTCATATACACACACCTTTATTTTCAAAATACATACACTTCACTCACATACCCTTCTTCACATACACAAGGCTCCCCATCATATCACTCTTACATATTCCTTACACTCTTACACATATCATATCCAACCAACTTATTCCTTACACTCCCAACAACTTTATTTTCAAAATACACACACTACTCACAACCATCTCATTCTCTACACACACAAGGCACCCCATCACATCCCATTCCTACATATTCCCTTACGCACATCTCTTCACTCTTACACAATCTAACTCATATCTTATATTCCTTACACACTCTTCATCCTAACCATCCATTTCAAACAAACACATCTCAACCTTCCATTTCACCTTCCTCTCCAAGAAATGGAATATCCTTTAGAATATTCTTCTCTTAACCCAACCATGGTTCACTTCTAACCCAACTATGGTTAGTTCTCAATACACCCATTTCTCACCCAATTATGGTTAACTCTTAACTTCACCAAGGATGGAATATTCCCTTGGATATACCCTTTAACCTAACCATGGTTCACTTTCTAACCTAACCATGGTTTACTCTCTACACACTTCTATCTAACCCAACCTTGGTTACTCCTAACTTAACCATGGTTTATTCTTAACCCAACCTCACTCACTCTCCCTATAGAGGAATATCCCATGGCATATTCTCTTCTCTCTTTTATGCCATGTGAGGAATACCTATTCTACCCCTACCCAATTATCCTTTCTACCTTTCTATCATTGATAATTGGTTTTCTCATAAACACTTCACAAAACATTTTCCAAATTGGCTATTTGAGTTGGTAAACCTTAGATTGATTAATGTTAAGGTTTAGTGTGTGAAGTACAATTGGGGGTTTAGCAAGGTTAGGTATTTAAAAGACCAACACCCAAGTTTTGGGAAAAATGTTACAGAGGTCCTGGCGCGCTACCCACGCGTTGACGAGTGAGCGACGTGCCGGCCTTGGTAAATTTTTCCCAAGTTGGGTCTTAGCCTATAAATACCCCACCTTGGGTCTTGTATTCCTCACCCCTTGCCATTATTCTATCTCTCTACATTCTTTCTCTCTAATCCTCTAATTCTATCTTGTGTTCTTGATCTTTCACATTAACATCACTTGAAAGAACACATCTCTTTGCAAGGGAAGAATCACAAGAGCTTAATCCACTCTTGTGTGATTGTATCGAGGGTATTCTTATCTTTACCCTTTCTACTACAATCGAGTCTCTAGGTTAGGTTAGGGATTGGTTGATTAAACAAATACTTATTCTTTCTAATTGTTTGTAAGGGAAGTCTTGTGTCTTTGTGACCAAGCCTAGATCATTGGGGATCTAGTTGGGGTTTGATACTTCTAGTGGGAAGTTTTGGTTGTGGTCTTAGTGACCGAGTGTAAGTCGAATCACGAGATTCTTTTGGGTGGTTTCTGAGGGCGGAATACCGTTGGGAGTAGCTCCTTCTTTGTGAGCATCGATATTAGGAAATATCGGTGGAGTGAAGTTGTAACGGTTTGTAGTCCACCGAAAGGATTATACTTAGTGAATAGTATCGGTGTCGTGGATTCGCAACTGGACGTACGGATGGTATAAACCCCCATCCTGAACCAGTATATATCGTGGTGTCTCTTTACTTGCTTTATATACTTTGGTTGTGTTTGTGGTTGTTGGATTCTTATACAACCACATATTGATCTTTGATGCTTGAAGTCTTTAAACTTCAAAGAAGCCGAAAAGACTGTATTCACCCCCCTCTATGGTTCTATACATAGGTATGATGAGGAGGATAAATAGGTGGTAGACTGGTAGTATGTTTACCTGAGAGTCGACCACTCTTTTTTTGTCATTTGTTCCAGGTAAGCCGCAACACCTAGCGTAACCTGGATGTATTGTTGCCTCTCCTCCTACTAAACCTTTGTACCTAATCTATTGCTAGAAACTGGTATGTGAAAACCCTCCACCTGAGACTGGACCCTTGTGACCTCTGCAGTACCCTGGACCCACTGCTCCTGAATTGGCCTTTACTGCATAAGTGGCCTTGAAACTTGTTGCTCTTCCTGAGACCGTGTATGTCCTTCATGGAAAAGTGTGGTGTGCAAGCCGATGTAGTTGTTTGTTGCCTCTAATGGTCCCATCGTAAAGTTTCTTGCTGAATGATAAACGTCATTTTATAGCAACTGTTGACCCTTCTCAGTTTGAGTGAGGTCTTCCACCTGAACTTGGTCGAGTTTGTTGTTGTTTACTTTAGAGACTAGAGGTTGTGAGAGTTTTTAACCAGCCATATTGATTTGAAACTTTATTAAAAGGGAAATTTTTTGTGGTTTATGCAAATAGGTAAACGTTTTGTGGCTATTATGTATCATGTTCCCACGGATGGCGCCATGTTTATGTATGCGATGTAAAATGTGATTAAGGTTGGTTTGGGGATGGTTGTGTTGTTCGGTTTCCCTATAGAACGGTAAGGACCTAAAGGTGTGATTAAGAATCACAAGCTTGGGTGGCACTCACAACAAACCGTATACTGTGTGTTTACTATGTGAAATAGTATGCGAACATGTAGAGAGGATTCTCGACCCGTTTGAGGGTGTGGGATGCCTTCTATTTATAGGGAAGCCTTTAGGGATTAAGGATAAACCCCACAATGATGATCAGACGGCTGTAAGACAGACCACATGTTGATCATCCAAATTATAGACAAGAATGACAAGTGGCAGCTCCTCTTTGGCTCGTAGCAGGTCGTGCCCTTCTCAGATATTCCCGTATGTATGTTTCCCATTGTCATATGTCTGATAGTACATCTTAAGTGACAGTTGGGAGACAATTATCTCGCGCGTGTATTTGACACGGCGTGAGAGGCCTTCCCTGGCCAGGTATGGCCTGGGAATGTGGCTGGTCTTATCAAGTCTTGATAATGGACCTTGTTTAGACGTTTATGATGGGCTTGATTTAGGAGTGTAAATAATGGGCTTGGGAATTAATATTGATACGCTATCATAATTATTAATATTCTATTAAAATTAATCTATCAAGCATGTTCAATCTTCCACATTGATCGATTTTGCATCTCGTTTCCTTTATTCCTTCAAGCTTTTTGTATTGGTCTTGTTTTAATCTTTAGCAACAGAAGCACGGTTGAAGCAATTAAAAGAGTGTGAAGTGAATAACAAAAACTGTGGAGAGTTGTACAGTTTCTTTGAAGTCATCCGATGAAACAGACATTGAATGACAACCAAGAACCGGTAAATCTCCTTATGTTGTCAAGGAAGTATGACGCCTTTTAAGTCACACGTACTGACCAAGGCTTCCCTTGTAATCTGATCTAGTGAGCAAGGCTTTTCTTGTAGTAATTGATTGACTTTGTCAAAAAGAGTGAAAATTTTGCACTTTACTTTAAGTTTTTGAAGAAACATCTTCAAAAGTACGTTAGTTGGGTAAAGAATAATGACCGTAACTTGAGAGAGAACGTGGAATAAAACATAAGTCTATGTTATTTAGGGTAAAACGTTAGATTGGATTATATATTGTATAAAATTTCTCACGCGTTGCACTTGCGCTTCGCAATCAACGGTTGAGTTGATATTGACAATATCTATTTTGATATGCACATGCAACTATACAAGCCCACAAAGAATGATTTAAGTGTGGTACAACTATTTGATGCGTAACGTGGTGTATCGCAATAAAAAAAAGTGCATATCATTCCCCATAAAATGGTAGCATTGTTTCGCTGTCCTACTCATGCATTTGCCAATTATGACCGTCTTTTAGATATCCAATAAAGGTTTTGGCAGCAAAAATAAAATAAAAAAATGGACATGATTACCAGCCACGTCGTTTGGGTTAACTCCATACTGTTATGTTATATAAACTAACAAACTGCCATTTCTCACTTTTAAAGATCATTATCGTCGACCTCCTCCTCTTCCTCTTCTTATTCCAACAAATTTTAAGCAAACTTTAAACAATGGTGTCCTTCTCTACCTCTTATTCAAATAAAAATATCATCACAAACAACAACAAAAGAAACAGAACTCCATCACCAACACCATCAACATCAATGGTGCCCTCATCATCCACACAAGCAACAAATGTATGCCCATACGCATGCGTCTCCCAAGAAACATTGGAGAAGTGAAACAAAAGCAAAAATGCCAAGAATTGCTTTTGATTGAGCAGTGTGGCAAATTGATAAACGGACAAAAATAGGAAAAAAAAAGAAGATGAAAATGATATACAAACGTCGATCAAAGCAAGAGACAACTGGGAAGATGCTATAGAAGACTTGATCGAAGCAATATAGCGAAGGAACAAGAAAATAGCAATGTGGAAGGATCAAATAACCACACAAACAAAGAGGATTTATGATTCTTACTCTTAGATCACCAATCGTCTTTTGTAATCTTTATGAGTACATTTGTATAATATTAATGGATCTTTATTTTTTGTGTTAAATATTTGCATGATTCCGTGTCTTAAATATATGCATGAAACATTTGTAATATTTGGATGTTTATACGCTTTGTAATATGGATTAGAGGTAGTAGAAAAAGAGGGTTTCGCTTCGTAATTCTTTTGTAATACTTCGTAATGATGTATGTCCAGAAAATGTATAGTTTTGGTAATGTTATGCTAATGTGCAGAAGCTAATATGGTATTTGCATGCATTATCGGCCTTTTATCATCTATTAAATATATTAAAATACACAAGCTATGCATAATTTCGAAAAAATATATATAAAAAATCATGCTTTAGCAATATGCCAATATACCATAAAGTTGAGTAAAATTCAAAATAAATGTCATCTTAAATGCTAGTTTTGCAAATTCCGTAATATTTATAGTCTAAAAGAAAATGTGAATCGAAATGGTTGACTTTGAATCCACGGCGTGAACGCAGAAAGAAAAAAATATATAATAAAATAATAAAAAGAGAAAAAAAAAGGCAAAAAAAGAACAATATTGAATTCAAACCAAATAAAAAAACTGATGTCTTAAGTGCCATATATTCAATCTTCACTATATTAAAAAAGTGGTATAATATTATAAAAAAGCACAAAGGGGGTTATAATATGGCTACTCTTCCAAGTTGGGGGTACACTTGGATATAAAATACTACTCCGTATTATAACTATATGGGAAGAAAAAAATAAAGCAAGTGATGCAACTACTCATTAGCAACTTCTATAGACCAAGTATATCACACGTCAAGATAGTACACCTTCCTATTACTAGTAACTTCCATTCATTTTTTAAAATATGATTTACACAACAAACTAACTTGTTTCTGGTTTTCCGAAAGACAAATTAACAATTTCACGCTAGATACACCGCAAATCTACCCGAATATATATTCATATGACACTCGAACTCACAATCTTCAATAGCATTTTCACATCACATGAGATAACGTCATGCTACAAGCGTTTTGGTTATTTGGTAGTATTTTGGTTTATATGCTCTTCTAACTAGTAACATTAATCAGAGTGAGAATAAATATTATGCATGACTTGTATTAACATAAGTTTCTCAACAAAAATTGGACATTAGATGTCTATAAGTTTCTCAACATTACGATATATTAATTATATTGTTTCATTTACTTCATAAACTTTTTTCCTTCTCACTTTCTTCACAAATAAATATGCATATACAAATGGACGATACTATATATTGTGACTGCTACGCGCGAGTAATCGTAGATAGATCTGGAAAAAGCTAAATTTAACCTACCCATACTAAACGTCTCATGATTTGACTTGAGGAACTTCGAAACAATTAGGCAATCACTTCGCAGATACGTTCTTGTTGAAACACAATCTCAAACATGATTTCAGTATAAAATTAATAGACGAAAAGTTGAAAACAAGTAATAGTACAAGGTGCTAAATTGAAACATGGTTTAGAAAAACAAGTACAAAGAAGACAAACCCGATGACTAAGACTGTTCTCCCGCTAAAAGTCTACCAAGTCCACGGCTGCTTTAACAACCACGAAATTTCTCAAAAGATTGAGGCTTCTCTAGCTCTATTTTCTTAAAAAAAATCTCATCATTTTGATCAAGCTTCATTCTCCATTATCTTCTTTCATCTTCATTTTGCACATATTGTAAGTTTTCTTCTTTCATTTAGTATCATCTTTTTCTTGTTGCATGTTTTCGTATTCAATGTTTAAGCTATGAAATGAAGCAAAATGCATGGTGGATTATTAGTCTTGCTTTTTGCAAAGTTGGTTTTGTTTGAGTCATGAAGTTTTAGTTATGATCACATGTATGTTAGTTAATATTGCTGATAAACCTTGAAAACATATGTATCAAGAAGATATGGTGTCCATAACTTTTACCATAAGTGGTGGGTCCAATTTCAAGAGTGGATCATGTTCATTGTATGAAAATTACGGAAAATTGAGCAAAAAATTAAGGATCAAGTTCATTTTAGAAAAATCGTTATACTTGATATAAATTAGCACTGCAAGAGAAATCTGTGGGTTCCATGCACCCCGGAGAACCCCCTCGGTCCGCCCGTGTTTACCATGTTGAGATATTATTCCTCAGTTTATATACATAAAAGTAGTACCTAAATAAAGACACAAGGTAGGCAAATAAATTCTGTAAATAGATCATCTTTATCACTGGAATTAGCCCTAACATGATTATAAGGTAGTAATAAAATAGATATGCTTAAATTACTAAATGAGGTATATATGTTCAAGATTTATTTAATATACGCTATAACTCCTTACCTTTTTTTTTTATTGGATTGTTAGTTAGATATATAAATTAATTTTATAATATATTGCATGCATCTTATAGCATAGATATGAGTCTGTAATTAAAGTAAGTAATATTGTTTGTCGTTAGAATGATTATATTTGGTTTTATAGTTTTCATATATTTGGTCAAATCATACTAAACGTCTCATGATTTGACTTGAGGAACTTCGAAACAATTAGGCAATCACTTCGCATACACGTTCTTGTTGAAACACAATCTCAAACATGATTTCAGTATAAAATTAATAGACGAAAAGTTGAAAACAAGTAATAGTACAAGGTGCTAAATTGAAACATGGTTTAGAAAAACAAGTACAAAGAAGACAAACCCGATGACTAAGACTGTTCTCCCGCTAAAAGTCTACCAAGTCCACGGCTGCTTTAACAACCACGAAATTTCTCAAAAGATTGAGGCTTCTCTAGCTCTATTTTCTTTAAAAAAATCTCATCATTTTGATCAAGCTTCATTCTCCATTATCTTCACTTTCATCTTCATTTTGCACATATTGTAAGTTTTCTTCTTTCATTTAGTATCATCTTTTTCTTGTTGCATGTTTTCGTATTCAATGTTTAAGCTATGAAATGAAGCAAAATGGTGGATTATTAGTCTTGCTTTTTGCAAAGTTGGTTTTGTTTGAGTCATGAAGTTTTAGTTATGATCACATGTATGTTAGTTAATATTGCTGATAAACCTTGAAAACATATGTTTCGAGAAGATATGGTGTCCATAACTTTTACCATAAGTGGTGGGTCCAATTTCAAGAGTGGATCATGTTCATTTTATGAAAATTGCGGAAAATTAAGCAAAAAATTAAGTATCAAGTTCATTTTAGAAAAATCGTTATACTTGACATAAATTAACAGTATTCAAGAAAAATATGTGGGTTCCATGCACCCCCGAGAACCCCCTCGGTCCGCCGTGTTTACCATGTTGAGATATTATTCCTCAGTTTATATATACATAACAGTAGTACCTAAATAAAGACACTAGGTAGGCAAATAAATTATGTAAATAGATCATCTTTATCACTGGAATTAGCCTTAACATGATTAAGGTTTTAATAAAATAGATAATTAGATATGCTTAAATTACTAAATGAGGTATATATGTTCAAGATTTATTTAATATACGCTATAACTCCTTACCTTTTTTTTAATTGGATTGTTTGTTAGATATATAATTTAATTATATAATATATTGCATGCATCTTATAGCATACATATGAGTCTGTAATTAAAGTAAGTAATATTGTTTGTCGTTAGAATGATTATATTTTAGTTTCCTAGTTTTCATATATTTTGTCAATTTCACCTATAAATATTAGCTCATTTTTGCAGTTTTCATCTCATGTTCTATTGTTTTGCACTACCTGTTTGTTGATCAAGTTATAAATATCTTCGAAATGAAGTTCAAACAAGAAAGATATGTAAGGTTAGTATAGTAGTACTAGTATCTCAGTTCTTATGGATGACTTTGTTTATACATATTTATGCATAAATTGATATATGTTCAAGGCCTAATTAGTAAAAGTACTGATCACTGATGGTGGATGTCTTTTGCAGGTTTAAGGGTGTAACGAGTCCGGAACAATCTTATCGTTATGATCAGCAAAATGGACTTTATCATACAAAAATTAAGCCATCTTTAAGCTCAATAACGGATACCGTCCGAACAGGATTCATGCAGGCTCGTGAAAGAGTTGAGGGCTTAAAAAGCTCACCAATTTTCCGTCGGTCGAACGATAAACCAACAAAACGAGTCATTGCAAAGCATAAAATATTAGACCCACAAGGACCTTTTCTTCAAAAGTGGAATAAAATATTTGTTCTCATTAGCATTATCGCGGTATCTTTAGATCCATTGTTCTTCTATATTCCTGTCATTGACAGTAGCCAAAAGTGCCTTGATATGGACAATAATATGAAGATCATTGCTTGTGTTTTTCGTACTTTGATCGACGCTCTTTATATCCTTCATATAGTCTTTGAGTTTCGTACCGGCTTTATTGCTCCTTCTTCTAGAGTGTTTGGAAGAGGTGAACTGAATGAGGATCCTCATGCGATTGCTAAACGATACTTAAAATCTTACTTCTTTGTGGACATATTGTCAATTCTTCCACTTCCGCAGGTATCATTATAAAAGTAGTATGTTTTCTATAGCAGAACTGATTATTTTTATTTGATAAAAGAATGTTGTTAGTTTGGGTAAGTTTAACATTTGTGTGCATTATACAGGTGACACTTGTGTTCATCATACCGATGAGTAGTGGACCAATTTCTTTAGTTACAAAGGATTTGCTAAAGTTCGTAATATTTAGCCAATATATCCCACGATTTATTCGGATGATTCCACTTTATAAAGGAGTGACAAGGACTTCTGGCATATTTACCGAAACCCCATGGGCTGGAGCTGCTTTGAATCTCTTTATATATATGCTAGGAAGTCATGTAAGATCACTATTGTCTTCTACAATAACATTGTTTTAGCTTGTGGATCAACTTGTCTATAAGATGTTTGCTGGTTTCAGCTTGCTCTTTGTCTGCACATAAACAGTTTTCGCACTAATTAAATAAGAAAAGAGCCATAGTCCAATGCCAACTTACATAATTGTGTGTTAACTAGTTTTCTTTTGTGTCTGTCAACATATTTACCCTCTAATGAATAAAGGGGTCTCGTTTTTGTAATGTCCCTTACAGTTTGTGACAAAGTATTGGCTCTGAACAAGTTTATTCATTTTCAGGTATTTGGATCTTTCTGGTACTTATTCTCAATAGATAGGGAAGACGACTGCTGGCGTGAAGCATGCAAGGATAATCGTTGTGTTGAAAAGTATCTATACTGTTCAGAAGGTCCTCGTACGGGGGACTATTCATTTCTCAATAGAACTTGCTTGCTTCTTCAACCAGAAGAAACTAAAAATTCATCGAATTTTGACTTTGGCATATTCAGTGATGCTTTCGAGTCTCACATCGTAGAGACCAAAGATTTTCCAAAGAAATTCATGTACTGCTTTTGGTGGGGTTTGAGAAATTTAAGGTTTGTATATCATCCATGACAAAATTCTGTTCTAGACCTTAAAACTTCATTGTTAAACTAAATATCTTTGTTTACAATCTTTCTTCAGCTCACTTGGTCAAAACCTCAAGACAAGTACTTACGAATGGGAGATCCTATTTGCTGTCTTCATAGGCATTGTTGGATTGGTCTTATTTACATTTCTTATCGGAAACATGCAGGTATAGTCTTTTTTAAATGTTCACGAAAACAGGACAATGTATCCACTAGACTTATATAACTCAATGGTCAAACTTGTTAATTTCATAAAAAAGATATTTGTGTCATGCATAGATTGCTTCAAGTGAGGCAGTTCCAGATGAATGTATAAACATTAATCATGAATTGAACTATATGCATTAAGTATTTGTATGTCTATTTGCCGTTCAAAAAAAAAAAAAGTATTTGTATGTCTAGTTCATTCTATTATGGTCATTGAATACTTTACTTTTGGTGCAACAGAAATATCTTCAATCAATGGGTATAAGGGTAGAAGAAATGAGGGTTAAAAGGAGGGATTCAGAGCTATGGATGTCGCACCGTATGCTCCCTGATGATCTTAAGCAGCGTGTCAGACGTTATGAGCAGTACAAATGGCAAGAAAACAGAGGGGTAGATGAAGAATCTATCATTCATAACCTCCCAAAGGACTTGCGAAGAGACATAAAGCGTCATCTCTGCCGACAACTACTTCTAAAAGTCAGTAACACTTTTTTGCTTCTTCTAATTTTGTGTTTAAATGTAATTTCTCAGTAGATAGATGCATTAGAAACTTTTAAAAAAATATCATAAATTATGTTTGTGTATACCAATTGACAACTAATTTTGCAAACCTACATTACAAACTACTTATGTTTTTTATGCATCCCCCGACTTCCTTTGCCAAGTTTGACTTTTTTTATTAACGTTAACTTCATGTTTTGAAAAACAGGGTAGTTTGCCCAATAACTTTGTGAAATGATAGAAGCATACAAATTTTCAATTGAAAAAGATAGACACATCTATAATATAGCTATCTTGATTTATTTTTTCTTTATTAATTACGTTTATCTTAAACTCAGCATAATAAGAAATAAACTTGCGGATTCAGGTGCCGATGTTTGGAATAATGGATGATCGATTGTTGGATGCTATGAGCGACTGTCTGAAGCCAGTTCTTTACACAGAGAATAGCTACATAGTTCGAGAGGGTGATCCGGTGGATGAGATGTTGTTTATTATGCGTGGTGAGTTGCTAACGATGACTACAAATGGTGGGAGAACTGGTTTTTTTAACTCTAGTAACCTCACGGCGGGGGACTTTTGTGGAGATGAACTTTTGACTTGGGCTTTGGATCCTAATGTATCTTCAAGTCTTCCACTTTCAACGAGAACAGTCAGGCCAGTTACAGATGTTGAAGCTTTTGCTTTAAAGGCTGATGACTTTAAGGTTGTAGCGTCACAGTTCAAGCGTCTACACAGCAAGCGCCTACAAAGCACTTTCAGGTAATACTAACTCACAATCTCAATATTGTAGTAGTGGTGGTTGTAAAAAAATCTCAAGTTTGTAATGAGTGATAATGGATTGACCTTTGGATTGTTTATTATTATGCCAATAGATCCATTTTTGACCATGAGGTCGGATCAGATCTAGAACAAGACTCCCACCCCATTGACAGGCCTAAATAGGATATAAGATTTTTCAATGGCTAAATTTTAAAACAATTATAAAATGTGCAACTAATATGACATGACATATGCAGGTACCACTCACAGCAGTGGAGGACATGGGGGGCATGTTTTATACAGGTTGCATGGCGTAGGCACCAGAAAAGGAAGCACGAGGCAGCGTTGTGGGAGGAAGAAAAGAGACTTCAGGATGCATTAGCAAAGGGTGGTGAAACCTCCTCCTCAAGCCTCCGTGCCACTATCTATGCCTCCAAGTTCGCCACCAATATGTTACACAAATTAAAGAGAAATCGTTCACAGGCTCCTAAATTAATGCCACCGTCCCTCCTGCCACAGAAGCCAGTGGATCTTGATTTTAGTGCTGAAGATGGTGCATAAGGTACATATTATAGATATACCTTCTCAGAGTATTTTGTGAAAAAGTCTGAAGAGTTTTTTATTTCTTTTTTTTTTCCCCATAGGTTTAGTTGATATTATGTACAGTTATGCTTAATTTCAGCAAGGTGCTTTTGGATATTTTAAAAGTTTATAAGCAGTAATTTTCTTCTTATTTTCGTTATACTCTACCTTGTTAGGATTTTGGTACATCACTTTGTAGTATCATCATAAAGGCATTATCCAGATTAGTTTACATTGTGAATGTTAACAGTCTTGTCCTATTTTTTTCAATTGACATAAACCAAACTCAGCTTAGTTAACCCAAGCTTTTGACGACATTAATTTGATGGAAATTGTGAAGCAGAACTGATGTACGTTTTCAAAAGTACAAAGGAGGACGTTACAAGGGTGGTTCAACTTTGACACACATGTGGTACAGATGAAATTTAGACCAAGTACATGAAATGGGTCATTTTGGGTCAGATATTTTATCTCAAGTGGTCAAGTTACATTAAAGATTTATGATTTTTCCAATAATGGTCAAAATATTCAACCCATTACCTGAAAGGGTCAATTCGAGTTATATATCATCTTCAAAGGTCAAAGTTAGATTAATTATTTATAATCTTTTTTCATAAAATGGTCAAAATTTTCGAGCATTACCTGAAATGGGTCATTTATAACTTCTTAAGTCTTATTTCTAAAATTGTCAAAAAGTATTACCATACATTGTATTTTTTTTTTTATTTATTTATTTATTTATTTATTTATTTTTGTTTTGAACGGCAATTTGAATTAGCATCCTAACAAGGGGCTAGGAGCAAAGAAAAACAATACATAAGGATCGGAAGAGTGTTACAAGGATTACCATACATTGTATTGATCCATGTTAAAAATCATAAGACTGATCCAACCAAACACACCAACCTAGCTATTTTTCCACGCCAATCGTACGTCTTTCATTCCCAATAGAGAGACCATTTTCGTAGCTAAACCCCTGTATAGTTTCTTGGCAAATAGATAGTAAATTCCGTTGCTCCAATACTTGTCATGACTCTTAATGCCTTGAAAAAGGGAACGTTCATTACAACAAACTTGCTCACTATACAAAGTAGAAACTATTTTGCATATCTTAGATTTAAAACCCTTTCAAGCTTAAAGTTAAGATCATAAATAGACAGCATAAGATTGCTGATACTATCAAATATAAGATCATAAAATAATCATCTACATTTTCATGGATTGAAGTCAAATAATATTAATGGAGCATTTGACAATGGTGCTTACAGTGACCATTAAAATCATCTTGATTATCTCTTGCTTTTGTACATACCATCTACCACATTCTGCAAAATGGAAAAACATAATTTTTAAACGTTATGAATGTTAGACATGTAGTACCAGTCCTAAAGACTGGCATTTTTTTTTTTTTTTTAACCATAGTTTCCGACCTTTTAGCTACTAATCCACGGGGTTTGAACCTACCATCACAGACTCAAACCGGGTAAAGCCCTCTCTTTTCACGAGGTTGGCGTGACCACTTCAGGGTTGTTTACTTTGCACCTAGTAGGAATTGAACTTGAGACTTACACATCTTAGAGTGATAATCACAAGTCGTTTTGCCACTAGGCCACCCCCTGAGTGGTTAAAGCCGGTAAATGTTATCAACATTTCTATAACTTCGTCCATTTACTTTGGTACCGTCACACGGGAACTGTAGTATCTAGGTAGGCACATGATTTTACAAATATTTAACTATTCAAACTATTTGAAAATATAATGAATCTAGTATACTAATTCAATGTCATTTATGGGCAAATAATGAATCTCGTATGCTATTTTCTTCATTCTTTGTTTTCCCTTATGCCCTTTTATGGATCTAAACTTCATTTACACTTATGTTTATCACACAATCACTTTTTCTTGAACAATATTAGGAAAAAAAAAAAAAAAAAAAAAAAAAAAAAAAAAAAAAAAACCCTATAAAATGAAGATTAAAAGCATTAACTAAGATTTTGGATCTTTAAGGATTCATATAGTCTTTATATGTCTTATTCAAATTTGTGAATCCAAAGGAAATTGTCAAAGAGGCCATTCCTTTATTTAAAAGTATATTGCAATTGTATCCAGTTTGAAAAATATATTTATATATCGTTTCTCGAATGCTTATTGACTAGAAATTTGAATCTTCAAACAATACAATCAGCATTCACCGGAATGTCTTATGAGGCAAGTTTGAATCTTTTTCTTGTCAGATTGGTCAAACATCGTTGTTCTTTGTCATAGTAAAGAATATTTTTCTGCTAATTAACACATTTTGGAGACTAAGAGCTAACCTGGTAGTATTTAAGGAACTGAGGTCTCTTCTTCTTGAATGTTGGAGTGAGCAGATCACGGTCCATGTCAAATGGTGTAGGGTCAAGGTGAACCGCTTTAACGAACTCAAACCCTTTTAACTGGCAAAACAACTCCGATTAAATATATATATTTTTAACATTTCATAATTCATAGACAACAAAGAGGAAATAAAAATAAAACCTTCTTCTCTTTTGCGATACTCGTTAGCTCTCCAAGAATATATGCATTTGCCTTCGGATTTTTACAGATAGTACAATAATCACCAACCACTTTATTTTCTGATGCCCAATTTTCGAGTAATTCTTTGTTTGGGTTGACAACGGCAACAACAAAGGACTCGAAGCTGTTGCCATATATCCATATCTGAAACACATAGGGATACGTCATTTTGTAAATGCATCCCTTTAGAATAACTAAATGACATAGATGCTAATTAAATTGACTGAAAAGAATTACCGAATCAACACTGGGAACAAGCGAGAATATACTTTCCAAATGCTCAACTGAGACATACTCTCCTTGTGAAAGCTTAAAAATATTCTTCTTTCGGTCAATAATTTTCATGCTTCCATCCGGTTGCCACTCACCAATATCCCCTGACATATATAGTTTTAGCCTAAGCTGTCAAGAAGATGGTTTACTTAAAAAAATTACCAGCAGACTGTTCAAAAAAACCTGTGTAGAGCCATCCATCTACAAGCACCTCTTTGGTGAGGTCTTCACGTTTGTAGTATCCTGAGAACACGGAACTTCCACGTAACAGTATTTCTCCTCTCGGAGTACTAGCCAGGGCATCGTATCCCATATCCGGGACCGACATTAAGCATACATCCACATTCGGCAGTGGAGGCCCCACTGTACCCCTCATTGATAATTCATTTGGTTGTGCAACAAATGCACCCGCACAGGTTTCTGTTAAACCTATAAAAAGACATACCAAGACAATATTTATACCACTAATCTACAATTTCTAAGCAATAAATTGTTATCATATCTATAGTCAGGCTGCATGTGAAATATAGTGGATTTATTCTATACCATATCCTTGAAGAACATGAGCACATGTCACCACCCTTAAAAAGGTTTCGACAGAAGCGGAAAGAGGTGCTGCTCCAGATAGAATGAGACGTATATTTCCTCCTAGACTTTCTTTCACCTATTTCATTAGATAGATAAATGCATGTTAAAAAGAAAGTAAACACAACGAAACAGAGATCTAAATACATGATTTGGCCATATCCATCCATCCATCACCTTACTAAAGATAATCTTGTCAAACATTGGTGCTGCCTCTTCATGCTTGTATCCTCTACTCATGTTATGCAGTTTGCTGCAAATCAAAGCAAGTTGTGGTTGGATACATATGTAAAACAAAAGATTCTAACAATTCGTATTCAAAGTAATGGTATGAATAAGTTAAAAAAAGTTTATAGGAGTGTTTTCTAATTACCGAAATTTAGGCATTGGAATGATTGTATTTGTGAACATAGAAATAATTTCTCAAACTGAATTTTAGTTAGTGATGGACAAACTTTTAATTGTATCCCTCTTTGACATTTTGAGAATACTCTTTGTATATTTGATTTATAAACTACGTCTAAAAGAATGCATAAGCTCTCAGACAGCTACGTATGAATGGTCTAATTAATGTGAAAGACTAGTAATCTGTATGTGCAAGCACGAAAAGAATACTCACTATGCATAGGCAATGTTAAACAGAGAATACTTGAGGAAACCGCCTGAAGAGATCCTCTTTATCAAACCTGAATAAAGTGGGCCACAAAGAGGTCTCATTTATACAAAATCATGAGGATATACCTATTCACATGTGCGACTAGAAAGAGAAAAAGGCTCGGTCCTGCTGTATATTTTACGACATCGATCATGAAATACTGGAACACTCTTTCAATTAGTTTATTTGATGGGCTTTATGACCTTATTGGAACTTAAAAAACCACGCAATTATGCTGGCTTATGAGTTACGAGCTTATTAACTCAAGCTTATGAACTTTAATAAGCTATAAGCTCAAGTTGATAAACTCATAACTAAGCCATTAGAAATGAGGTAATGGTAATGCATAACAAAGCAATGCTTTTTTAGGTGTGCACACTGCTATACTGATCATATATACCTGAATAGATTCTGTCTAGTACACGGGGAACAGCACAAAAGACGGTTGGCTTTAGCTCTTTGAGATCATCCATCAATAATTTGATGTCCTGATCAACGAGTATTATAATAAATATTGCATCAGGATACATACGCATGTGTGTGTGCATTACATATATATATGGATATACACCTAAATACCTCTCTATATATGCATGTGCCAAAAAACAGATTAAAATTTTCTCCATGCTACTATGACTTACCCCACGCCAAAATCCTATTGAGGCACCAGTAGAAATGAGTAATTCCTCAGTGAGCCGATCAAATACATGGGCTAGAGGTAGGTAAGAAAAAAATACATCGCTCACTTGGAACTGTAAAGAAAAGAAGGAAACAATAGGAAATGTTTAGAACTACATCGCCATGTTATGATAAAACAAAAAGTATGCCTGTATACGATTACATTAAGAAAGGAAAATAATGTTAACCCAATTTAACGCACAAACAAGAAACTTCGGTTGTGTGCTAACCTCTTCGTTCATGCTTTCTAGGTGATGATGTACTGCAGACAAAATGGAAAGCATGCTTTCATTGGTTAGTATTACCCCCTTTGGTTCGCCAGTGGTTCCACTAGTGTACATGATTGTACAGATATCACTTCTCATCTTTGATGGCAGATCAAAAGATTCCTTGGATCCCTTTCAATATTAAGAAAGTAACCTCGTGAGCTTTATATTAAAACCACACTCTAATGGAAGAAATCATACACGTACATGAGGAACTATAGAGCATTATAAATAAACACAAAACATGTCCTACAACAGTCCTAATCTGTGAAATAGTACCAATGCAAGTGAATAAGCAAGCCGANTTTTAGTTGGAAAGATTTACAAGTTATCTAGTTTTTATATATTGCAATTTCATATCTCGATCTCTCTTACACAACTTTGGGACCAACAAAGAGGTCTCATTTATACAAAATCATGAGGATATACCTATTCACATGTGCGACTAGAAAGAGAAAAAGGCTCGGTCCTGCTGTATATTTTACGACATCGATCATGAAATACTGGAACACTCTTTCAATTAGTTTATTTGATGGGCTTTATGACCTTATTGGAACTTAAAAAACCACGCAATTATGCAGGCTTATGAGTTACGAGCTTATTAACTCGAGCTTATGAACTTTAATAAGCTATAAGCTCAAGTTGATAAACTCATAACTAAGCTATTAGAAATGAGGTAATGGTAATGCATAACAAAGCAATGCTTTTTTAGGTGTGCACACTGCTATACTGATCATATATACCTGAATAGATTCTGTCTAGTACACGGGGAACAGCACAAAAGACGGTTGGCTTTAGCTCTTTGAGATCATCCATCAATAATTTGATGTCCTGATAACGAGTATTAAAATAAATATTGCATCTGGATACATACGCATGTGTGTGTGCATTACATATATATATGGATATACACCTAAATACCTCTCTATATATGCATGTGCGAAAAAACAGATTAAAATTTTCTCCATGCTACTATGACTTACCCCACGCCAAAATCCTATTGAAGCACCAGTAGAAATGAGTAATTCCTCAGTGAGCCGATCAAATACATGGGCTAGAGGTAGGTAAGAAAAAAATACATCGCTCACTTGGAACTGTAAAGAAAAGAAGGAAACAATAGGAAATGTTTAGAACTACATCGCCATGTTATGATAAAACAAAAAGTATGCCTGTATACGATTACATTATGAAAGGAAAATAATGTTAACCCAATTTAACGCACAAACAAGAAACTTCGGTTGTGTGCTAACCTCTTCATTCATGCTTTCTAGGTGATGATGTACTGCAGACAAAATGGAAAGCATGCTTTCATTGGTTAGTATTACCCCCTTTGGTTCGCCAGTGGTTCCACTAGTGTACATGATTGTACAGATATCACTTCTCATCTTTGATGGCAGATCAAAAGATTCCTTGGATCCCTTTCAATATTAAGAAAGTAACCCCGTGAGCTTTATATTAAAACCACACTCTAATGGAAGAAATCATACACGTACATGAGGAACTATAGAGCATTATAAATAAACACAAAACATGTCCTACAACAGTCCTAATCTGTGAAATAGTACCAATGCAAGTGAATAAGCAAGCGGACTTTATGTCCCATCCTCTCTTTAGGGGTTTGCTAAAAAGACTTCCATCATATGCCTTTGGCACTTTGACTTTTACGTGTATTGTTTAGTCCCAAAGATAATAAAAGTTAAAAGGTTCACTTTAACATTATTGTTATTTGGTGGGAAAATGGTACTGTTACATATAGAATTACGAGTATCAAAGCTTGCACTAAGAAAGAAACATAAGTTAAGAAGTAAGTTAACTGAGTTTATGTGAGTCAAATATGTTACTACTGCTTAAAACCAGAGCTTACCAGATTCAAAAACTCTTTCCAAGAATAAATTTCCAAACCATATTTTTCAGCCAGTAGTTTCTGCTCGCTTGTGATCGTGCCAAAGCTCACGAGAGCTATATAATAACAGATAGTATTAGCCCATGAGCAGACCATAAAGTAACTTCAGATAAGCAGACTAAGGAAACTCACTTTTTAAATACTTTCCCGTATCCGGAAATGTCTTCAATACCTGTAAACAATGAGAAACTATCTTATCAGACACTGTAAAACAGAGCAAGACATCATTTATAGAAATTGATAGTATACAACGTGACCAGAAAGAATATAAAACAAAGGCGAATATCACAATTTTTCCTAATTGCCACATATATGTAACCGGACAAAATGTTCACAACCTACCTCAGATATTTTAGTTTCTTCCGCAAATACAACAGAGACTTCCGCATGACATATGATGTATTTCACTGCACCAGCACCTGAAAAAACATTGCTGAATGTCATGCTACTTGGTTCTGATGGAAGCATTGAGAATGCTAATAAAACGCTTGATTTTTCAGATCAACTACAGATTCAGTTATCAAAAATTGCTAATGTGACCTCATATACTTTGTCCAATGTATTGGAGGTACTATTTCTCAACATTATGACTCAATGCTGGACTTTGCTACCTTAAACAGGTAAAGAAATGCACAACACATGTCCGTTGATGCATAAAATTGTTCCTCGGAGAGTTCAAGGTCAACCTTTTGCACTACTAACAGAGAGGACATTTTTTTTTTTTTTTTTTAGTGCAACATATACACTAGTCACTAATAATCATAATTATCAGTATATTGTTAATGGTTTAATAAGTCAGATGATACGAAGAAAACATATATACCTAAAGTGTCGTATAAAGGGACACAATGAAGGCCATATGCATTGCAGGCCTGCAGGTGATTTAATGCAAACAATTAGATATCCTTGCAGAAAAAAAACTTCAAAACATCAAATGTAAGATGGATTACACAACTCTAGTGCAGAAATATGAAGATCACTGACAAGAACATATAAAATGTATGATGTCGTTAGAGTTACCTGCATGCTTATGACCCATTTTGTGCAGTTTACACCATATATTCCACATCGTGACCCCTGAACATAAAGAACAATAAAGGTAAGCTGACGTGCTTAATCCGGTTAAACGTTAACTGATATTGAGCCAAACGGTAATGCGGTGGGTAGAAGCTGGTACCAACAGATTTCCATACATTAAGAAGTGCAATTAAATGAGAATATAGATATTACTTACCTTGTTAATTCCACGACAGCAGATAGAATCTCCAACCTTCAATACGGTATCATATACTTCCTTATAAGTTAACCACACATATTTACCAGCCTGAATAAATCACAAGCCAATCAATAAGATTAAGTTCCAAGAAATAAAAAATCATAGAAATTATGTAAATTAACAAGATTAATACCTTCCCATTAATAATTTCCCTCTCCGCAAGCATTCGATTGTTAGGATATTTCTCCACTGATGAACTGTGAAAAAATAGCATACAGCAGCGTGCTTAAATAGACCATGAACATTGTATACAACTCTTTTCACACAAACTCAATTTTCAGATTCAAAGGAATGGGATAACGGAAATTTTGCAAAAAATAGAGTTGAAATGCTATAACTCGTACTAAAGCTAGCTGCATCTTTAGCCCAACTGACTATTCATACCATCAATCAAATAATGTCAAGAAAATCGGTTTTTAAAAACTGGTAGAAATTCAAGACACACCATGATATAAGGTACAACTCTGTAGTGTGCAAAGTAATTCTAGTGATCTATAAATAACCACGCAATATTTGTAGCTTCCGTACTAAACTAATTATGGTTTAAGATGATAATTATAAGTTTTATAGAAGTTCAAGCAACGACATGGGAAACCCATCGGGGAAAACCTATACATTAATACATGTATATCAAAATGAACCCGTTTAGCACAAGATCGATCAGTACACAAAGAGAAAATGAATAAAAGTACTAGGCATACCAGAAAAGATCCCAGCAACTGTGAACACCATTAGCGAGTGGTCGGAATCCATCTTTTACTAGCACATTGCGGTAAACTGGGCCAATAGATGGCTTACTCCCCTTTGCTTCTTTTGCTTTTTCAATTTCTACTATATATCTCTTCATACCCATGATTGTATGGTTTTCAAATGTTGGCAAGAAAGAGATTGTTGTTAGCCTATAACATGTAGCTCATGCAAAACTGGAAATCTATAGTTCCAGGAAATAAATGTTAGAAATAATTATTTCACGACTATTTTTGGTTTTATTAACGCAAGATGGTGTTTAGCTTTATATGATTGACGCATTAGTACTAGTTATGATTGGTTTAATTGAGTGGTCCTATATGTAGTTATGTACATTTCTATGCAATATTATTTTTTGAGTTGTTATGGTGAAAAGATTGAATTTTAGATGATGCATGTGTCTCTCTTTATTCGGCTATTATTGAATTCGATCTTACATGACAGCTTGATTTTCTTTATAGACCTAAATCTCAATACAACCTGTAAAAATTTGTATTGAAGATAACTATTCCTTATAACGTGCATTTCTCTAAGCGGGTCTTCAAGGGGCATGTCTTTCTTCCTTGTGAGTTGAAATTTGTAAGTTTTACGGAGAGGAATACTTTTATTTACACATATATATCACACTATAAGAGCATTGGGTGTAGACGAAGAGTTTCATCTTTTCATTCGGGCCCCACGTGTGCCACATCACCCAACACCTCTTCACAACTAACCCCCCTCACTAAACAACTAACCTCAACTTCTTCATTCGGGCCCCACCACTTACAACTTTATTACTAAACCTTTTATATTTACAAGAAGAAGAAGAAAAAAAAAAAAAA
>LBNU01010221.1:45946-75632 GCA_014162995.1 Artemisia annua
TTTTAATCATTTTCTTCTTCTCCCCCTCAAAAATAGCATATCAAATGTTGTTTTTGCAAACGATTTTGATTAAAATATGCTTTTTGAGTCTTTTGGGGAGTTATCATCAAAGATTTGAGATTTTAATAACGATGTTTTGGTACAAGTACTCCCCCTCAACTTGTGGATACTCATTGAGGTGAAATACTTGTCTTTTGAGTAGAATTTGTGAAAATCTGAAAAGTTTAATAAATTCTACTCAAAAGTAAGAAGCCTTCGCTCCTTATCTTAGGATTGTAGCACTGATACCACTTGTTAGGTCACCATATTAGTAAACACAAGTATTCAAATGAGAGAAATGAGATGAGAAATAGACTTGGTTGATTAAGATCAATATGAAAGATGAAAGAACAAGAGTTTCCTTAAGATATGAAAATAACCAACCAATGTAATGAGATACATGATGTCCTATTTATAGGAGAGGGATAGGGCAACACTCCCTTCCTTCCCTATCTTCTAAGTCGTGGGCTTTCAAGGCCCATTGGACATCTTATTAGACTAAACATTAACCATACGAGTAACTAACATAATTAAGATAAAAGTGATAATTCTAGCAACCTATTACATTTACTGAAATGACCGAGACTTGACTGAATAGTTGAAAACTATGATCCTAACACCTTCTATTTCCCATTTCCGTCATTACCAAATCTATCTAATCCGTCCGATCAAACAACCTGACCACCACAGCCGTCGAAAAATTCACAGCCACCACCGCTGCCGTAGGAAACTTCAGTGTCTCCACCAGCACCACCATTGGAAACTTCACTGTAGCCATCTCCGCTAACAAACACATATCTCAAAAAAAGAGATCGCAAAAGAGAGATCAAAGACAACAATGAAAATCAACATCACCGATCAAATCCACACAACCAAAAACATCAAAACTATCTTCTCCAATCAAGATTCATCACAGAATCTCCAATCTAAAACCCAAAAACGCAATCAATCTCCGGCTACAAACTCAGATCGAGAACAATCGATCAAAACCAAAAACACGAGCTACAACTAAATCGAGCACCTTATAAAAATTATAGTGCTACTGTGACTGATCTGTGCTGATTTTTCTTGGATCGAGAGTGTTGGTGATGGTTATGGTGAAACTGTGTATTGTTATAGATAGGTGAAAGTTTTCTGTGTGTGATGATGATTGCGATTCTTGTTTTTTGTTATAGATCTGATTTTGGTGATGGATATGTGTGTGATAAGATATGTATGGTAGGGATGGATCTGGGTTTTAGTGAGAGTTGTGTGGTGGTGGTGAAGATTTGAGTGGTTATAAAATTCTAAAAAGTTGAACAAAAAATGAATACCAAACAAACCGCAAGGACCAAAAATGTAATTAACTTTATTACACAAAAAGAAAAAAAAAATAAGTTGCCCAAGAATATACAATAGTAGGACCCAGTCGCCCAAGAAATTTGTACTATAAAATAATATAAAAAGACCATACTTTTTAGCTAAATGACAAAATAGCAAAGTCGCCCAAGAAAATAGGTCCCAGTCGCTCAAGAAATTAGTGGGGTTAGTTGTACTATGCAAGTACATAGTGGGGACATCAAAAGTGACACGTGTCACAATTCTAGGAGAGTTGCCTTAGAATTTTTGGGAGAGAGTCGCCTTTGGGGTATATGAAGAAAATGGATTTTTTTTGGGTACATGAGGTAAGTACTATTGTACTTTTGGGGTAAATAGAGAATTTCCTCTATATTATATTGAGGGTCGTTATGAGCTGATAGGCCGAAAGCGGGCCTTACTTTCTTTTTCTTTCTTTCTTTTTTTTTNCGTAGTTGCAGTTAGTCGACAGATTGTATTCGTGTTAAGAATGCGCACCTGTTTTAGTGCAATAATAATGTAGCGCCAAGAAATGTACGTATACAAAGCAGAATAACCTCATAACTTTCCAGCATTTTTTCTTTTTTTATACACCATATCACAACTCAAAGCAACATTTACATCACATAACCTAAAATAAACTCACTCTTACACTGTGTTTTTGAGTTTTATCATTAAAGAACCTCTTGTCGATCTAAATAAACAAAGATCTCAATTCAATCAGAGCTCCTTAATGTTTTTGGGATAGCTAAGGCAAACAACCCCAATAATTAAATATAACCACATACCAAATCCCAATCCCAACCACCACTAATTTCATAAGAACCCTAAAAGTTAAACGACCCCAAATTTTTATGAAACATTTCAGAAAAATCACTAAATTAACACGAAACCCTAATTCTTATGAACGACATATAAATAAATAAAAAACCCCTAACTTTTACCTTGTTTATACACGATATATGGATTTGATTCATTTTCTGTGGACCTGATTAATTTTCTTCACTGATTAATCTTGTTTGTGGATCTGCGAATCGTGTGTTGGATCGATAAATTTATTTTGGGCATGAATCGTAATTTTTTTTGTGTGTGCTTGTGTTTTGTGATTTGTGTTTGTGGTTGTGGAACAGATAAGGTGAGTTTTATATTTGTGTTTGTGGCTACAATAAAATGCTACAGAAGTTGGGGGGAACAGTACTGTTCATAAGGTCCCCGGTAAATGTTATATAGTATAATTATAGTAACATATTCATTTACTTCTCATTTATCTTTTGTTTCTTTCTCTCCTGTGCCATCTTCTTCATCGACTAAACAAGCCAACTTCGTTTAGAAAAAACTAAACAAGCCAACATCATCAAGAATTCTACTCCATTTTCTCTTTCAATCTTTAACCAACTTAGACCTAAGGTGGTTCCTAACATATTTGTAAGGTAGGTCCTAACTTTTTTTTACATATCGCTTCTAAATGACTTTGGTTTCTAAGGTGGTTCCCGGGAACCACCTAGCTCTGCTATAGGTCCGCCCTTGACAAAAAGTCCATAATGGAAAAATAAAATAATAATTAAACTCACGGTTTTTTTTGTTTGTTTAAGAGAATAAACATAAAATAATACTAGTAACTATACATAAAAATCCATAATGGAAAAACCATGACCCGCTAAAAAATAGTTTTACTTTTGTCCTCATGCTTGCAACCAGTATGCCAAGCCTCTCTTTCCTCCATTGACGAAGAACCTCAAGCTTTCAACATCAACCATACTGCCATTGTTTCAGCATCAACCAAACATATATAAACACACAAGTAAACACAAGAATCACAAACACATAAACATAAAACCCACAGAAAAAAAGTTTATAGCCGTTGAACGGCTCTTTTTGTTCCACAAGCATTCCATGCCTCAACGGCAATCCATGCCGAGACCCACCATGCCGCAAGGGTGGCGGCGGTGTTGCCAAGCGGCATGGCTCCATGCTGAGCCCTACCGAGCTCCATTGCCACCCCCCTAAACTCACCTTTCTATTTCCAACATAATCACAACATCTTCATAAGATAATCATAGAAGCATAAATAAGATAAAGTTCAGATTATTGACTATGAAAAAAGGAAGGCCAAAAAAGGAAGGTTTATCATTTATGGGGTGTAAAAGAAGAAAATGCTAGGCTCATTATGGTGTCTAAGTGTATCTAGCACTAAAGATGAGTGCTACAAGGGGTTCACAAGGGAAATTAACCAGCAAAATTAGACCAAGTAACTATGTACAAATGAAAAGGCTAACAAAATGACTTAATCCTGAAGTAAGTTCTATGCTTGAAATGGCTACCGACATACACTCAACAAATGAAAGTAAAAAATCACAAAAAATTAATGTTATAAAGTAAAGGCAAACACTCACTCAAATTTGAGGGCGGATGATATGCTACTCATGTAATTTCTAGTTTAAGTACAAAAAAACATATCAATTTGTCCTAAAAATTCTTAAACTGGAGGACTAAAGACCTAGATATCTAATTAATAAAAAGCAAAAGGGTTTAAAAAAATTGTATATTTTGGACTAGAATAAGCAAAAGCAAATGAGAAACGATCTCCCCTACACTTATGATTTTACCACCTACACTAAAAATGTATGAAGAACATTAGATGTTAAGCTTATAATCCCTCTACATTTAAGATCTACAATTTCCTTAATGTACAATTAAATTAACCAGAAAATAGTAAAAAAAACGATAAGAGAGAGAAAACTAAAAGTCTCATGGTTTTGCTCAGAGTGATAATGAGTGTAGAAATAGATGATTAGAGACTATTGTTGATGATTCATTTCCATATCGTACTCTTCAAACGGTACCTACACATCACAACTCAAACCAAAACCAACATACACCATATTTTATCAACTAAAGCTATGATTTCATCGTTGGTATGTGAAAGCAAACAAGCCATATCAGATTTTTTTTTTTTTTAAAGAGATTTAGTATGAAAATTTTAGTTAACATAGGGTGTTATTTATAGNAAGTTAGATCAAAATTTATACGTTGGCAACGGTTTTAAAACCTGCAAATAGTTGTCTTTTGTACTTTCATTTCCATGGCGAACTGCCAAACAGCAAGAAGTGGCGAGCGGTGGGGGTGTTGCGGCGAGAAAACAACGAGACATGGCGAGATGCCACATCTGAATGGCGAGCAGCTTCGCATCACCATACCGTTTGCTCTAAATGTGAAGCTTTTCAATTTGTAAGTTTGCTAATTAAAAAAATATATAAATTGAATCATTTCAATTTGATCGGTTACTTAGGAAGATTTTTGAGTTTTTCTGAATTTTACTTCGGGAGTTAACTCCCGTAAAATACAATTTTGGAATTTTCCCACTTGAAAAGTTTGGTAAACATGCTTTTTTGCATGTATTCCCGCCCCACACCCTTTAATGACAGATCTTCTGAGTCACTGTAAATTCATGTTTATTTTTGACAGCTTTTGCAGCAACTTCAGTGACAGATTTTAGTGTCACTGATTCTGCAGAAAAATTAACTTAACTAATTCATCATTAAATATGATTAACATGTTACATGCTTTTATATATATAGAGATGCAGGAAAATTAACTTAACTTTTTTTCATGTACATATAATGTGTACAATATATACTATCACACAATACAAACGTTGTCCACTATTAAAGACCCATCAAAGTTTGGAATTGACATAAGTATAGACGTATCATTGCTGGTACCTCCAAACCTAACTATCATAAGTAATCATTTAGATTTTCAGGGATCAAGCGTCAAAGAAAATTAGTTGAGCGTTTGATAATAGTGATTACAATTACTTCCATGTAGTCATCTTGATTATCTCCTGCTTTTGTACATATCATCCACCACATTCTGCAATATTGGGAAACAGAATTAAATATTGGTCAAATTGTTAACAAAGCACATTTTTAAGAGTAAGAGCTAACCTGGTAGTATTTGAGGAACTGGGCTCTCTTCTTCTTGAATGTTGGAGTGATCAGATCACGGTCCATGTCAAACGGTGTAGGATCAAGGTGAACCGCTTTAACGAATTCAAAACCTTTTAACTGGCAAAATAACTCCTTATTAGATTCATTTTTCTATAAGAATTCTAAAATCATACAAATATTGCAGATAAAAAAAGATCGAACCTTTTTGTCTTTAGCTATACTTGTTAGCTCTCCAAGAATATATGCATTTGTCTTGGGATTTTCACAGATGGTACAAAAATCACCAGCCACTCCGTTTTCTGATGCCCATTGTTCTAGTGATTCTTTGTTTGGGTTGACAACCGCAACAAGGAAGGACTCGAAGCTGTTGCCGTATATCCATATCTGAAACATGTAGGAAAAACCACTTCCTTATATTTAATCCACAAGGAAACCTAAATAAGATCGATTAATTAGATACTGTTTATGATGACTGAAAGAAAAAATACCGAGTCAATGCTAGGAACAAGGGAGAATATGCTTTCCAAATTTTCAACTGAGACATACTCTCCTTGTGAAAGCTTAAATATATTCTTCTTCCGGTCAATAACTTTCATGCTTCCGTCTGGTTGCCACTCACCAATATCCCCTGAAAAATGAAATTTTAGCCTATGTTGTCGATATAATGATTATAATAGTTCACAAGACTGTTTGGCGAACCTGTGTGGAACCATCCATCTACAAGCACCTCTTTTGTCAGGTCCTCACGTTTGTAGTATCCTGAGAACAAGGAATTTCCACGTAACAGTATTTCTCCTCTCGGAGTGCTCGCCAGGGCATCGTATCCCATATCAGGTACCGACATTAAACATACATCCACGTTCGGCAATGGGGGGCCCACTGTGCCACTCATTGATAATTCATTTGGTTGTGCAACAAATGACCCCGCACAGGTTTCTGTTAAACCATATCCTTGAAGAACATGAGCACATGTCACCACTCTTAAAAAGGTTTCAACAGAAGCAGACAGAGGTGCTGCTCCAGATAGAATGAGACGCATGTTTCCTCCTAGGCCTTGTTTCACCTGTTTTTGAGAATAATGAAAAGATAGAACTATGTTATATTACCATGTAAGCAAAAAGAAAGAGAAAATTTAGAGCATGATTAGACCATATCCATTACCTTGCTAAATATAATCTTGTCAAACATTGGAGCTGCCTCTTCATGCTTGTACCCTCTACTCATGTTACGCAGTTTGCTGCAAATCAAACCGATTTGTGGATTAATACATACAAAACAAAAGTTTCTTGAAATCAATCTGTATCCTACGTAATGGTATGAATAACTAATACATTTTTAGGAAAGGAAAGCTATCCTGAAAAAATCTTAGGCATTGATATGATTGTGGTTAAAGAACATATAATTTGACAACTTATATTTTAAACTGGATTATTCAGTTAAAAGGCAAAAGAAAGACTTTCAAATAAAATAAAATATGCAACAGTTGGGTCGATTAAAGATTAGCCTGGCACCCTTGTTTTTTTTTTTTTTTTTATCTACTGACGAACTTTTCAGTCTAACCCACTTTCAAAATTTTAGAATACCCGTTGTATTTTTGAGTTGTATATAGAGATACGCATAAGATGTTAGACAGCTACATGTATGAATTATCTGAGTAATATTAAATACTATTCATCTGATCCTCGTATATATAGGCACAAAAGAAATACTCACTATGCATAGGCCATGTTAAACAAAGAATGCTTGAGGAAACCGCCTGCAGAGACCTTCTCTAATAAACCTGAACAAATCGGGCCACAAAGATGTCTAATTAATGCAAAATCATGAGTATATTTCATAATAAGAAAACTCATTATTATTAGTAACAGACTAACAGAAAAGGACTTGACATTGAATAAGCGAGCGCAAAACAACAATGATAACCGTCAACATCCCATGTTTGCAAGATTAATAAGCCGAGTAATGCATATAATTTATCATATATATTTCACTTGATGTTTCGTAAAAGGGATAAAAGAAGTGTCAATAGAACTCCTATTTCCCCACTATTAGTTTGATAGGAAGGGAAATTGTTTCTCTTGGCAAGTGAATTAATTCTATTAGCTGAAGATAATGCTGAACAAACCAAACATCTTTTACCTGAATAGATTCTGTCTAGCACACGGGGAACAGCACAGAAGACAGTTGGCTTTAGCTCTTTTAGATCGTCAAGCAATAATTTGATGTCCTGACAACAAGTTTGAAAGAAATGCTTCATGAGAATATATGTTCATGTTTGTGTATATATATATGTGTACTAGCATTCACACATACACATGAATATTCCAAAAAAACTATGTCATTGTGACTTACCCCGCGCCAAAATCCTATTGAAGCACCATTAGAAATGAATAATTCCTCAATGACCCGATCAAATATATGGGCTAAAGGTAGGTATGAGAAAAACACATCGGTCACTTGGAACTAATAAGAAAAAGGAGGAATGGTCAAAATACATTAAGAAAAAAACTTCTTAACATAATTGGCACAAAACAAGAGGCTTAAGTTGTGTGTTAACCTCTTCACTCATGCTCTCAAGGTGATGATGTACTCCAGATAAAATCGAAAGAATGCTTTCATTGGTTATTATAACTCCCTTTGGTTCGCCAGTGGTTCCACTAGTGTACATGATTGTACATATATCACTTCTCTTCTTTAATGGCAGATCAAATGAGTCCCTAGTTTCCTTTAATGTTAATAAAGTAACCTTGTGAGAATACATATTAGTAGAACTACAATATATAAAATAAATCATATAAGTACTTCGAATTCTTACGGCGTATTGAATGAACACAAACCATGTCCACACACATCATGTTATGCATATTTGTTTAGGCCAAACAATAATAAAATCCGTATGGTTCACTTTTATATGATTTTAATTCGGTAAGAAAAATTGTACTGTTAAGAATTTTAAGCATGCACAGATGCACTATGAGAGAAACATAAGTTAAGTGTGTAAAAGGGAATTCGAAGATGTTTGTACTACTAAAAAAACAGAGCTTACCAGATTCAAAAATTCTTCCCAAGGATAAATTTCCAAACCATATTCTTCAGCAAGTAGCTTCTGCTCATTTGTGATTGTGCCAAAGCTCACGAGAGCTATATATTCAGAAGAACATATTAGCCTACGAGAATACCTTTAAGTAACTACAAGTAGAACAGATGAACAAAACTCACTTTTCAAGTACTTTCCGGTATCAGGAAATGTCTTCAATACCTGTAAACAATTGAAAACTGTTTTATCAGACACTGAAAACCAAAGAAAGACATCTTACACTTATGACGGCGAATTTATACAACATTGACCAGAATTCCATAAACTATGTAAAACAAAGGCAAACTTCACAATTCTTCCTTAAGGCCATATAGAATTAACTTGAGACATGTTCACAACTTAATTACCTCGGATATTTTAGCTTCTTCTGCAAATATAATTGAGATTTCTGCATGACATATGATGTATTTTACTGCACCAGCTCCTGAAAAAACGAGGTATAATTTAAAGCTACTTGGTTCTGATGATAACATTAAGCATGCTAATAAAACGCTTATTTTATCAGATCAAATACAGATGCAGTTACAATAACTAGGTAATGCAGACTCGGCCTTATATACTTTGTCAAACATAATGTATATCATAGGTGTATTTGGGGTACTGTTCCTCAAAATGCAGCCGATTTATAGGGTCATGACTCAATGCTGCATTCTGCTACCTTTAGCAGGTGACAAAATGCACCACAGATGCACAACACACGTTTGTAGCTACCTAGAAGTGATCATCGTTTAGAGTTGTATACTATCTCTATCAGTACAGTTTAACTGGTTTTACGAAAGTCAGCTGATCTGAACATGACTTACCCAAAGTGTCATACAAAGGGACACAATGAAGGCCATAAGCATTGCAGGTCTGCAAAATATCCAATGCAAACAAGTGAACTTTCTTGATGAAAAAAAACTTCCAAATTATAGAATGTTACATGGATTTCAATTCATTATTACAGAAATACAGTAAAGAACATATGTAATGTCTGAAGTAGTTAAAGTTACCTGCATGCTAACGACCCACTTCGTGCAATTTTTACCATATATTCCACATCGTGCTCCCTGAACATAAGCAATTATGACTGTAACTCGACTATACTAGTTGTGTTGAAACGTTGAAACTAATATGGGCCATAAGGTAAGCCAGTTAGCAGAAGCATATGTGATTTCCACACTCTTAAAGACTATAAAGTGAACAAAAACGACAAGTAAAAATGAAAATTTAATATTCCCTCACTTTGTTAATTCCACGACTGCAGATCGAATCTCCAACCTTCAATACGGTATCATATACTTCCTTGTAAGTTAACCAAACATATTTACCAGCCTGAACATAAACACAAGCCACTCGATAAGATCAAATTCCGAGAAATAAACAACCATAGAAATCATAAAGTGAATAAGACTAATAATACCTTGCCATCAATAATCTCCCGCTCGCCAAGCATCCGATTATCAGGATATTTCTCCACTGATAAACTGTTTTAAAATAACATGTAACATCTTATAAGTAACCTTGAACAGTGTATGCAACTCTTTTATCAGGTATGCTACAATCATTAAACGTATAGTACACGCAAGTATTCATTATCTGAATCCAAAATCATGGGATGACAAGCTTATACAGTTTTACCTTTTACGGCAAGGTAAAGTTAGCAACTTAGTACTATAATATAGCTCATCCTAAAGCTGCATCTTTAGTACCACTGACTATTGATTGTTACCCTACTAATTGAATGACAACCAAAACAACTGACACTTTCCTTATTAAGGAATCACATTCAGTTTACGCATGTTGAAGATAAAGAGCCATTTTAAAATATGAAACTTCATCATTAATTCAAAATGGAAACGCGTAAATAGAGAAGGATCCCTTTTAAGGTTACTTAGGGAAGTCGATCCTTTTTTACTCTAATGTACTCGACCTAATCATATTCCCGTGACCGTTTCCGGACTTTTTCTTAGCCATCCCAAATGTTCACCCATCGATGTTTGAACCTGGTCTGAGGACACATTACCACTATGCCACCTTCCAAATGGTTTCATCATTAATTCAGCAGTTGCTAATATACTGATTTCGTAACTTAATAAGTTTTATGTTATGTGTTATCTTCCTATAACCGTTAGGAGTTGAGATCAGCTCATATTCTCTATAGAGCCAATGAACCTATTTCAATCAAATTAATAATAATAATAATAATAATAATAATAATAATAATAATAATAATAATTAATTTGATTGAAATTGGTTCATTGGCTCTATATGTGAGGACAACGGTTACAAGTTCATACCATTTGCTTTCTCTACATTCGGTGAATTCGACACGGAGGCTTTGGACACGCTTTCACGTATTAAGTCTATTGCCATTAGCCATTCAAATAATGTTAAAAGTGGTGTTTTTATTTTTCATAGAATAAGCTTTTGCATTCAGAAAGGGGTGGGAGCGCAGCTTGAGTCTAGACTCCCATCCAACTTTGTGTAAGCTTATTATGTATTAATGAAATGGAAATAATTATAAAAAAAAGTAAAAAATAAATAAATAAATAATAATAATAATAATAATAATAATAATAATAATAATAATAATAATAATAATAATAATAATAGACTCCCATCGAACTTCATGTAAATTTTTATGGTTATAATAAAGTGATGGTTTAATAATAATAATAATAATAATAATAATAATAATAATAATAATAATAATAATAATAATAATAATAGACTCCCATCCAACTTCATGTAAATTATTATGGTTATAATAAAGTGATGGTTTAATAATAATAATAATAATAATAATAATAATAATAATAATAATAATAATAATAATAATTTTCATCACTTTTGTGAGAATAAAATATATAGCAAACGGTGAAGCGTTTAGTGCAAAGAAAAAATACACCATCACGACGGGAATTTTTTTATAGTTTAGTAGAGGGCATGTCGATATACTTTCGACGAACTTTTTTTTAGAGTTTTGTTTTAGCGTTAAAATTTGCGTCCGGAAAAATCATATGTGATTTATATGTTAGGAATCACGTGTGATATCACATATCACATGTAATTTGTATGTTAGGAATCACAAATGATTTTATAAATCACATATGATTTTATAAAATCACATGGGATTTTAAAATAACAAATTATATGTGATTTTTCCAGATGTAAATTTCAACACTCAAAAAAAATAAAAAATAAGTTCATCGAAATTATATGGAAGTATCCCTTTATAGAAAGATAATTAATTCTCGTCGTGATGGTATTCGCGTAACGATTAACGGTTTGTAAAATATTTAATTAAAAATTATAAAATAAAATAAAAAATGAAAGTGAGTTTTTTTGTTTTGATAAAAAGTTAAAAAGTTATGATTGATTTACTGGGTCTAAGAAGAAAATGGGGTTATAAAGAACTTTTCTCATATAGCCATTATTGTTTCTTGTTTGTAAAGTTTTACTTTTAATTAATTAAATATTTTAACAATAATTTTAAGAAAAATAATATGATAAACTAAATTAATTTTGTTTATTTATTTTTTTGGTTGCTCTTGGTTAAAAAATTGTACTAGTAAGACAACATTAAATATTAGGTAGTGTTTGTTTTTTAAGAGGCTCTGAATCTGAATCTGAACCGCACATCTGAATCTGAATCTGATGCGTAAATGTCTGAATCTGACCGATCTAAACGGGGGAAAAAAACTCATGTTTGAACCGCACATTTGCTTGCTTGTACTAATTTTTTTTTAATTTTTTTTTATTTTATTTTTATTTTATTTTTTTTGTCAACAAGAGGCAACAAGAGGCATTCAGACACCCCTCTCAAATCTAGACCATTAAGATCTTACTGCCTCTGAACGCGTCTGAACGGGAAAAAAAACAAACGGTCTGAACGACCAAAATGTCTGACCGCGTCTGAACGGTTCAGATTAAGAGGCTGTTAAGAGCCTCTTTATGAAAAACAAACACCACCTTAGTTAGACTAAAGTAAATTATTAAGGTTGCTTTCCTTGAAAAGGTATTGTAATTTTGTTTTATGGATAATTTATTTTGAGACAAGAAAGTAATAATTTATATTACGCATTATATTACACGTCATATATTATATATTAAATATAATACAGTTATCAACATAAAATTATTATTCTCAAAGTTTTGACTTTTTACCACTTTAATGTAGATTAAATAAATTAGATATGATATATTACATTGACTTAAAGCTAAGTTAATATATAGTTATGCCCATATTTTTTATTCAAGCTAAGTGACCCAGGTTCGAGTCTTGATTCTTCATCTTCTTATTACACTGTTTGATATGTTTTTTAATAGTTATAATTATCAACTACTTGAAAACTTATCTTCTCACCTCCAAAATAATACAGTTTACATTTTAACTTAATGCAAAATATACTTTTCATATTTAATCATTAAAAGTGAAGAAATGTATATTGTTTTAGACTTCTATAAAACTTTTATAATATATTAATATTGTACCTTATAAACTTTTTGATCATTTTAGGTTTAATTTTTCCATTGTTACTTATTAGCTTATAAATAGAAATTTCATATTGATAATTTCTAACACCATATGATACAACTATCATATCGATAATTATTATCAACCGACTTTCAAAGCCAAACACAGTTGATCTATATTTGTTTATATATACAAGTAAAGACTAATAATATATCGCACTAAAACCTGTGCACAAAGTTCAGGCTTGACGAACATTCGTATCATCAGCTCAAAAAAACATACTCGACCATCAATTTACGATCGTTGCACACTTGCACCCGAGCCCTTTACTAGTATTATATAAACAATCAAATTTACAAATCATTTAAGTTTACCAGCATTGTTGTTAAGCCAAAACGTTATCAGCATGTTACAAGTTCTTTTGTTTTATTTTACTTTGTGATCAAAATAACACCAATTTACGCCGTTCCAAAAAAAAAATAGAAAATAAAATAACTAATAAATAAAATAACACCAATTTACAATAATGACGTAAAAGCTGAACGCTAACGTTAGTTCGAGATGTATAAATACTTTAATAGACAACATCTCGACGCCTAGAAGTGTTAAGTCCTACTAATTACAGTTAAAGCTGAAATATTATGTAATTTTTGTGATCGTTACAAAATATTACCATTTACAATTATTTAATCATTATGACATTCAACAAATATTCCAACTACTATATGGTTCATGGTGATAACAAAGAATGCCCAAGACATTTTATCATTGTGAACTTGTAATATTTGTCCTAAACTAATTATGGTTCAAGGGATAACTTTCGGGGAGAGAAAAAAAAATAATAAAAAGGTGGTATAAACGAGTTGAATATAATGTGGTCTTACTATAATTTAAATTGAACTCGTTCAGAACACGAAAATGGAAAGAAAAGAAACAAAGATATTTATGGACATACCGGAAAACATCCCAGCAACTATCAACACCATTTGCGAGTGGCCGGAACCCATCTTTTGCTAGCACATTGCGATAAACTGGACCAACAGACGGTCTACCATCCTTGGCTTCTTTTGGTTTTTCGATCTCTACAATATATTTTGACATACCCATGTTTGGTGTTTGTGACTGAGAGCAAAAGAGTTTAATCAAGAAAAGGTTTACAATGTTTGTTACAAATTATAATGAATTAATTGTTTGTATAAATGGTGACTTGTTGTAAGGTTTTTCAAATCTTATTGGCAAGAATGAGGGAGTGTTGTTGGCCTAAAACAAGTAGTTGATGCAAAACTTGACAAGTTATAGTTACAGTTGCCCCACAAAGAAATATATTAGAAATGACTATTTCACAAGTAGGTCAACAAAGCAAAACGAATTTAAACTATGTTTGACTTTAATCCCAATTAATGTTATCGAAAAAATGGTATTACAATTGGTTTTGACTGAGTTGTCCTATATGTATATTTCTGTAAGGATTTAATTTTGAGAATAGTTATGGCAATTTTTTTAATGCGTACATATGTTTGTGTATATCTTTATTTGACAATCATTAATTGTAGGACATTAATCTTTCCATTGCTGGCTGAATGTCGTCAATACAACATATCATTGTATTGGTGTTGAAAAGCATCATTCTATAGGTAAAAACTGCAGTGAAAATAATAAATGTTGTCTTCATGCTTGTCAAACATATACCATGTCTAGGCAATTTATATTGTCAAATAAAAAGTATGCATTCCAAAGTGATCAATAAATTGTATGTTAGGAATCACGTGTGATTTTATAAATCACATATGATTTTATAAAATCACATGTGATTTTAAAATAACAAATTACATGTGATTTTTCCAGATTTAAATTTCAACACTCAAAATATATATATATATATATATATATATATATATATATATATATATATATATATATATATATATATATATATATATATATATATATATATATATATATATATATATATATATATATATATATATATATATATATATATATATATATATATATATATATATATATATATATATGTATATATAAGTATCCCTTTATAGAAAGATAATTAATTCTCGTCATGATGGTATGATTTTTTTCGCGTAACGATTAACGGTTTGTAAGATATTTAATTAGAAAATAAAAAATGAAAGTGAGTTTTTTTGTTTTGATAAAAAAATTTGGTCTAAGAAGAAAATGTGGTTATAAAGAACTTTTCTCATATAGCCATTATTGTTTCTTGTTTGTAAAGTTTTACTTTTAATTAATTAAATAATATTTTTTTTTTAATTTTTAACAATAATTTTTAGAAAAATAATATGATAAACTCAATTAATTTTGTTTATTTATTTTTGGTTGCTCTTGGTTAAAAAATTGTACTAGTAAAAAAACTCAAAGACAACATTAAATATTAGTTAGACTAAAGTAAATTATAAAGGTTGCTTTCCTTGAAAAGGTATTGTAATTTTGTTTTATGGATAATTTATTTTGAGACAAGAAAGTAATATTTTATATTATGCATTATATTACACGTCATATCTTTTATATAATAAAACAAAACCCCTAGTTGGGACTTTTTAATCAAATCATACTTATTTAGGTAATAATTTTATTATTATCATTAAATTTTTTTAACATGTCTAATTAAAAAAAAAAACATAATACTTCCTTATTTTGACAATAAGATTTACAAATTTGTTTTCTATAAAAAAAAATTGTGTACAAAAATATATGTGTCAAAAGTGTAAAGAAAGAAAACATTAAAAAAGCAGAGTTGATTTACAAAAACTTAAGGGTCCAAAACTAAAATTTAAAACAATAAAACCACCCAATATTCGACCCAGTTTCAACCCTATTTTTCTCTCAAACCGCTGTTGCAATGTGAACCCTAAATAAAAAATTGAGCGATTTTAAAACAAATTGAAGCAAAGATGTTTTAATATGTTGCAGTGNAATTTTTTTTTTTTTTTTTTTTTATTTTTTATTTTTTTTTTTATTTTTATTTTTTTTTTGTGAATGAATTTTTGTTGTACAGAGATTATCGTGTGGATCATAAGCTCACAATCACGACCTCTTCACCTATTGGTATGTCTTTTCATCAACATCTTATGATTTTAATTTCCTAAATAATAATGTTTGGTTTTCTTTATTCATGAATTGATTGATTAGAGATTGTGAACTTTTTTTATTTATTTATTTAATTTTTTTTTTCGTGGTGTTTAGTTGAAAGCTTTGTGAAGTTTGTTGAATTGATGGTAAATTATGACAGTTTTAATTTTTTATGGCTTTTATCTATAATAATTACCTTATTGGATACTCTTGATGGTGTGATGATGATGGTTATTTGATTAATGCAGGTAAACAACCCAAAAAGATGTTGCATTTACCAGGAATGGCATGTACCCATCATTGTAAATTGTAAAGGTAACCTTGGTCATATGAGCTTGCTCATAGGCAACTAGGCAAGAGTCTAGGACAACTACATTTAGCTGTAAAATCTTTATTTTGAGAAACTGCTGAAGTGGTGAAATAAATCAAGTATTAGAGATAAATGGCGAGGAAACAAAATTCTTTTTGTTAAATTTCGGCGCCTGTTGATCTAGGTTTGTTAAGCACTTAATGATGAACCCTGATAAATATCAGATTTGACAATCTGTAATCATATATCGTGTATATTGTCTGAGAAATCTAATAAAATTGTCGCATAAAAGTTGTGGAAACTATCTTCAGCAGCTGTTTGTGATTAAGTTATTTTTTTTTCTTTCTAACGATTTTAAGGGGGCTATACTCTGTAGTGGTTTTGCACCCATCCTCTACTGCTTATAAGTTAAAACCCGTGAGTTAGGGAACTTACTATATAACTGAGAAGATAAGAATGAGACTGTTATTACACAACATACATCATTTGGTGATCAAAGAATGTTGCTATTAGAAACTATGTTCATATCGAATGCCTCTGTAGAAGTTGTCCAAGGAGAGAGATCAGTAGAGTTTGTGCCGATGAGGGGTAAGCAATGCCAAACACCTCTTATAATTGTTTATTTTGTTTTAATGCATCAATAAACAACTTCAAGGTTTTCTAGATGGCTTGCCTTATGCCAAACACCCCATTACACTTAGATTAGTCTTCACTAGGTAAATGGGTGGATGCAATGTTGTGGTTAATGAGAAATGGGTCACAAACTCTAAAGGCAAGTGTTAGATATTTTTTTGATCATCCTCATTATAGGAATAAAATTATGATCTGAGATTCAAATGGATGGTAGCAGTGGATGGTTTGCAACAGGAAATAACTTTAGGGTACTTCAACTTTGTGATGCCATGGGCAAATGGAAGGTACACTGATTTTTTTTAAATGGTCATTTAGATTAAGCCTACTTATATTTGATCACCCACAGTAAAAGATGGCAACAAAAAATGTGGGTGGGGCGGGTTCAAACAAGTGAAAAAAAAGTTTGGGTCAAAACGAACAATTATGAGATGGGTGAGGCATAGTTAATCTACAACACTTTTGACCAATTTTTTGAAAAGTATATGGTTTGTTTGCCAACTGATTTCAAAAAAATACAATGTTTCAGTAATAGAACTTTTTGGTAATGAATCTATTTAAATTTGGAAATTGGGTTAAATTTATAAGGAGATTGAGGAATTCAAACAAATAGGAAAGAAAATTGGACTACGGTGATCGGTTCGATAGCATATATGTACAACCTGGTGAACCTGATTGTATCTTTGTAAGTAAACAAATGAGGTTGTTGCTGTAACTGCCGCACAAGCAGTAGGGAAACTTGGATTATGCTGATAGGGATCGTTGGTAAGCTGAACTGCCATGCTATATTTTTTGTGCGATTTCTATATTTTCCTCAAAAATAGAATGCAATACAGATGAAAATGGTTCATTGGGGGTCACCAGTCGGCAGTCGCTTACCAGGATTGCTTGCACGTTTGCTTCAATCTTTAAAGAAGGTTAGTCAGTTAATTCCCTTCTAACCTTAATTGCTAACAGATACTACGTGGTATTGATAGGAAGCGAAAGTGCAGAATTGCTAGATGAGTCATATCCATCACAGTTTGATCGAGTATATGCATTTATCGAGGTATCTCTTGAGCAATCAAAAGTGTAAATTCTTAGCTTCCTTTTTGACTGTCTTCATTACGACATCCCTTTAAAATGAATGGTGTTTGATAAAAATTTGAGAGGGTGGGATTGCAGGAGTAGAGGTCATCATACTGACTTGGCTAGAGATTTAGCTCATGAGGAAGCAATTCATGCTCTGCATATATCATACGTAAAAATATGTTTTATATAGCTTTCCCAAGTGTTTACATCATTTAGTTTTAAAAATTGACAAGCTACTTATATTTTTAGACTATGGGAATTACTTTTTTTATCAAGCTCATGTTAAATTTTATGTGTAGGTGTTCACGTTTAATTTGTACATATATATATCATGCATCCTAAATATCATATTTATATTATGCCTTCCTTGATTCAATCTTGGATTGTTATGTTTTTTTTGACTTTCGTATTTTGGCTCACCTAATGCAACTCGGGTAATATATGTGCTGAAGTCTTCTATTACAAGTAAAAATATGGATTTCTCTTTGATATGATCATACTAAGTCTAGATTACCATGTGGTATGTGTGCACCTGGTACTTAGGTGGTAACGTATTTCTCTTCGAGGTCGCTCACCTATTCAAAACCTATATAAGAACCTATATCCTTGATTATCTCTAAGTTCCTGAAAAGTATAAAAATCAGTTGGTATTTGGAAGTTTAAATGCTACTCTTGATGATTCTGGACCTCTATCCATGATTGAATCTACTCATCATATGGTGATGTTGTCATAGAACCATCTTTGAGGTAGACTTGCCTGCTATTGTGGTTTAATTATTTCATTTGCCTTTAATGTATGTAGGAAAGGAGGAGGTTTAAGAAACTCAACAAATGAACGCATAACTATAACAAAACCAATATACAGGGGGGAAAAAATACTCATTAATATTCTTTACACGAAAAAGTATGTATTATGCTTAAAATTTATGAGTCGAATTTCTTTATAATTGTAAATGTATTCTGATTTTTTTTCTAAATCAAAATATTAGAAAAAACCCCGTGCGTACACGGTTATTATAACTACAACTAGACATAAGTCCGATCAAGATTGTCTCGTGAAATTCCAATGATAACTATATGTATCGTCTATACAGTTCAATAGATATATGCATTTAGAAAATATATTGAAATACTTTTGTAGAGTTTGAGACACTCGAACCATTTGTCACGTTTCGTATCAGATATTTGAAAGTAGACATATTATAGCAAATACGCTCCAAACATGACCCACATTAACCGATTTATGCTGGAATTTAAATTACACTTGGTCAAAATCAATGTTCTAAAAGGCGTGAGGCGTGGCGTGGCGGCACAGCCACGCCTCAAGCCTTACGAGCCTTTGCGAAGCCTTGGCGTTTCTTAAGGCGTGCTTAAGGCGGCAACAAAATATTAATAAATCTATGTATTTATAATTTTATATCATTTTATAAGAGCAATTTCAAATACTAAAGCCCAAATCCCAAATAGCCAGGCCCAAATACGAGGCCCAAGTAGGAATTAAGTTTTCAAATTACGAGGCCCAACTCAAAATACATTATTCAAAAAATTAGAAAAAACCTCGCGCGTGCACGGGCATTATAACTAGTTATATACTAAATATAATACAATTATCAACATAAAATTATTCTCAAAGTTTTGACTTTTTACCACTTTAATGTAGATTAAAATAAATTAGATATGATAGACTTAAAGCTAAGTTAATATATAGTTATGCCCATATTTTTTATTCAAGCTAAGTGACCCAAGTACAAGTCTTGATTCTTCATCTTCTTATTACACTGTTTGATATGTTTTTTAATGTTATAATTATCAACTACTTGAAAATTTAACTTCTCACCTCCAAAATAATACAGTTTACATTTTACCTTAAGACTAAGGATCAAATGAGAAGAATCATTAAAATAAGAAGGATGAGAAATAACTATAACTACACATTAGAGATGCATCAACTTGAATTAGATGCATCCCTAATCTTTTAGATGCATCATAATATATTTTCTAGCTAAAAATTAGATGCACAAACATATATTAGATGCATTTCATCAAGTTAGACGAATCCTATGTATTTTTCGTCCTCTGCTGGTCAAAATTTGTTGCTAGTACTACTTTGCATCGTTTTCACTTCAAAATCACTTTTGAAACTAATTGTGATGCATCTAAATGAATAGAGATGCATCTAATTCAAGTCGATGCATCTCAAATACGCGGTTATAGTTATTTCTCATTCTTCTCATTTTAAGTTTTCTTCTCACTGGATCCTTACCCCTTATGCAAAATATACTTTTCATATTTAATCATTAAACGTGAAGAAATGTATATTGTTTTAGACTTCCATAAAACTTTGATAATATTGTAACTTATAATCATTAAAATAGAAGTTTCATATTGACAATTTCTAACACCGTATTCTAAAAGTTATGTGTCATGAGAATTTTTATATCTTTCGATACAACTATCGTATCGATAATTATTATCAACCGACTTCCAAAGCGAAACACGATTAATCTCTATACAAGTAAAGACTAATGATATATTGCACTAAACGTGTGCATAAAGTTCAGGCTTGACGAACATTTGTATCATCAGCTCAAGAAAACTTGTACTATTATTGTTAAGTGTTTATGTGTATGCATTTGATTCATGACAATTTTGGTACTTTTGATTTGCGTAAACTGGTATCATTTCATTACTCTAAACATACTCGACCATCAATCTATGCTTGTTGCACACTTGCACCCGAGCCATTTACTATTATATAAACAAGCAAATTTACAAATCATTTAAGTTTACCAGCATTGTTGTTAAGCCAAAACGTTATCAGCATGTTACAAGGTTTTAATTTTTTTTTTTTTTTTTTTTTTTTTTTTTTTTTTTTTTTTTTTNTATGTAATCTTTTGTAATCGTTACAAAATATTACCTTTTGCGGAGTATTTGATCATTATGACATCTAACAAATATTCCAACAACTATATGGTTCAAGGTGATAACAAAGAATGCCCAAGACATATCACCTCCCATTAGTTTGAGAGTTTATTCAAACTAATTATGGTTCAAGGGGATAACTTTCACAACAAACAAAAAGTGGTATAAACGAGTTGAAAATAATGTAGTCTTACTATAATTTAAATTGAACTCGTTCATAACACGAAAATGGAAAGAAAAGAAACAAAGAAATTTATGGACATACCGGAAAACATCCCAGCAACTATCAACACCATTTGCGAGTGGCCGGAACCCATCTTTTGCTAGCACATTGCGATAAACTGGACCAATAGACGGTCTACCACCCTTGGCTTCTTTTGGTTTTTCGATCTCTACAATATATTTTGACATACCCATGTTTGGTGTTTGTGACTGAGAGCAAAAGAGTTTAATCAAGAAAAGGTTTACAAAGTTTGTTAAAAATTATAATGAAATAATTGTTTGTATAAATGGTGACTTGTTGTATGGTTTTTCAAATATTATTGGCAAGAATGAGAGAGTGTTGTTGGCCTAAAACAAGTAGTTGATGCAAAACTTGACAAGTTATAGTTGCAGTTGCCCCACAAAGAAATACTACATTAGAAATGACTATTTCACAAGTAGGTCAACAAAGCAAAACGAATTTAAACTATGTTTGACTTTAATCCCAATTAATATTATCGAAAAAATGGTATTACAATTGGTTTTGACTGAGTTGTCCTATATGTATATTTCTGTAAGGATTTAATTTTGAGAATAGTTATGGCAATTTTTTTAATGCGTACATATGTTTGTGTATATCTTTATTTGACAATCATTAATTGTAGGACATTAAACTTTCCATTGCTGGCTGAATGTCGTCAATACAACATATCATTGTATTGGTGTTGAAAAGCATCATTCTATAGGTAAAAACTGCAGTGAAAATAATAAATGTTGTCTTCATGCTTGTCAAACATATACCATGTCTAGGCAATTTATATTGTCAAATAAAAAGTATGCATTCCAAAGTGATCGTTTGTAAATATGAAAAGTTTGTATTGCTATTTACTTAGTGTCATGTGTCCTATCAGATATGGTCCTCATGGTTGCGTATAAGAAATTTGAGATGTTATGTTATTGTTTAGTTTACTTTTTTGTATTTCTGATTTTTAAGAACATATAATATAGTTGGTAGAAAACGACATCTATGAGCTTAATATTTTTAGGATTGGTTATTGATACGCCCCCTAAAATATTGTAATACCCCTCATAACTTTTTTTTTTTTTTAATTTTATTTTTATTATATAAAACTATGAAACATAAAATACGGAATATGAAATATAAAGTTTGACAAGTAAAAAGTAATAAAACGCAAATTACGGAGCAAAAAACCATGAGAAACCGTCTTGTCTGTTAATATATTTCTCCGTACGTAACTATTATTTATAGACAATAGTAACCATCAACAGTCGATAAATCTTATGAATTCAAACCAATAGCTATCTTTGCATACATATATACAAATTTGTTATCATGAAATTCAAAATATATTGCATCATGTTTTGGGGCCGAGTGGGGGCTGGTGGGGTGGACGTTTTCTGTGCAAAGAGCCCGAATTAGGGACATCGGAATGTGAGGCAACGGTTGCAGCCAGTGGCTGAAAATTTGTGTTACCAACAAACCAGTAGAGTGCCCATTTCAAATTGCAGAGGGTGTACTTAAGAGCTTTGGTCCAGTTCTCTTGTTTGTTGAAGCTCTGCGTGATTGAATAGCTTTCTACTTTGTCGTTCTCGATCCTATGAACAAATGGAGAAGTAGCAAGATATCAAAAATTACAATAAAACATATAATGTGAATACTTTATTGATGAAATATTAAAGAGAAATCACTTGTAAGGAAGCTTAAAACATTTCTCCTGCGGTATGTTGTTTTCTTTGTCTTTGGAGTTTGCAAATTCTGCAAAGTCTTTTAGACATGCCAAGAACAACGTCATTGCCTTGTCATATCGAGTGCTCCAAAACAAATTCACAGGACCAAACCTGTGAATGGTCATAAAAGTGAAAGATTAGATAAGCAAATAAGAATCTCATATATGCTGACAGTATTAAAGCAACTAAACCTGATACTCTTTAAGACATTTTAAGGCATATACCACATTAAAGGCGACAATTTAGACAGATTCACCAAAAAAAGGTCAATCTAGGTTGCAATTTATTCCAACGAGTAAATTTGAAAAACATTACTGAGAATAAAAAGGGTCATGGGTGGAACATGGGTACTTTTAACTGTTACAGCTAGCTTCATATATCTGTTTTAAACAAAATAAGTTTTTAATACACTATTTTATTATGAATTTAGAAGAATAAACAAAAAATTGCTAGTTGGCCAACAGATCCCAACCTTTAGATTATTGAAGAATTGCCCAATTTGACCCGTTACCCAACCCGCCAAATTTAGCCACCTCCAAACACGAGGTTTGATTAAATGGTAAAAGTTTATTGGTTTCAAGAGACAACAAGATAAAACATAAACTTACAACTCATAGGTATTGTTACTGCTATCCATAATCCGAGGATAACTTCCCATTGGAAGAATTTTTATTTTGTATCTGTTCAGCAATAAGTTAAGGACATAACATATCAACAAGGTAAAACACACTTAAACCCACTTTTTTATTCACAAGAGATATAATAAAGAGCCGATAAAGCCAAAAAAGAAGGATACTGGAACTTTGGCCTGAAATATTGAGCCATTGTGTGGAGCAGAAGGCAAGCTTGACCCCATGCAGCATTTATCTCATCCCACTCGACCTAAATGTTCCCACAACATTGTCAAAATCGGAAACAGAAACCTAGGCAAACTAATAAATAAACAGAGCCACATACTGGAATTTTAGGGAGCCTTCCAAGCCTAAAATTGTTAATTGTTCCAAATTCTCCATCATACCAAATTGGAAAGGCGTCATTGAGAACATTGGTTTTCTTGAGGAGTTCCAAATGTGCTTGTGAAACTTCAATTTTGGCCAATATCGCGTCTCTTTCTTCCTGTCACAAATAATTATTTAATGTATCAGAAACTTAAATTTATATTGCAAAAGCAACTCGCCTGTTAGCCAAAACATATTCTTTTTTCAAGTTAAAAATTCTATAATAAAATAGTACTACGTAATTGTGAATGAAACTAGAGCCAACAACAAGCCACTGCAAAGAGATGCCATGTATGTGTAAAATATCTGTAATCCGAAAATGCATTACGTGCAGAAACTAACAAAAAGATGAGCATCTGATTGCAATTTTCAGAACATATTGAGTACCAACTTATTGATAACTGCATCTTATTCAAGACATCGAAACTCACCTGATGAGATATTAACTGAAACTGGAAATTATTGAACTCATGCCAATACCTGAAAGCAAAGCATTCAAAAAAAGTTGGAACCCTTGAGAGAGACACTGACTGACTCATGTTGTATAACGCAAAAAGAAACGTACCGTTCCTCCAACTCTTTAAAGCGGTTAGATTTAATCTCAAGTTCCTTCAATTCGCTAGTTACTTCACTGCACTGTTTTTCAGTTTCTTTAATTGCTGCTTCAAGTTTACGTTCTTCTTCTTCTATCTTCAATAGCGTTTGAAACAAATGTAAGTACAACATTTAAGAAGGAAAAAAAAAAAAANAAAACCTTGAATAATTTATATAAGACTTGTGGTATCACCTTAAGTTTTTCCCTCAAAAAGTCAGCCTCACTTAGCATATTCCTTGGCTCACCCTCCAATCGTTGTAAACAAGCTTCGTATGCCTTTATATCACTATTTACATCTTCAACCTCCTTATCAAGCTTATCAGATAACACCCTCATGCACTCTAGGCATAAAGGTTGCTCAACCTAGAGAGTTGAACCACACTCAGCATTCAAACAAACTATATCTTAGAAAAAGCCCTAAAAACTACAAAAGTAAAAAAGCTGAAATGACTCGAATGACAACTTTATAAAAGACAATACAATTGAAATACAAAATGAGCTGCTTTTGCGAGGTATACCAATGATGCTCAAAATGTCAAATCAAGTTTAGCAAAACATATTTAGTTATCGTTAATTAGATTTATCAAATTATGGCGATAATGTTGTTACCAACTGACCTGTTTTTAGTCATGGATATGCTAATGTTTCCTATATGATCATGCAAGTTCATCATTGTCTATTTTACATTAACCCTGTTTAATGCGACTCTAATATGAAAGCATACCTGCGTTTGGGTTGTGGCAATCTCAAATGCACGCTTCAAGACAGTTATGGTTGAGTGAAACCCAGAATTATTTGATTGTGTAGGAGCAGCATTGGATCCACTCTCATGTGATGAAACATTAGCCCCACTTCCATCAGCTGTGGGCTCAGACTTGTAAACTGAGGCAGCAGGTGGAGGCAATACCACAAACGACTCTTCCATAGCCTTTCCAGACTGATTTGGGCGAGGAGGAATGCCAGATGATTGGTTCCTTTGTTTTGGCAACACAACAAATGACTGATCCATGCGAGTGCCTAGCACACTGCCTGCTCCATGCATTGAAGACCCCTGCATTCCTGAATCGTTCAACTCATATTAGATGTATTTTCATGCATTCTATCATATACATATTATTGATTGCTCTCATCATATGATGCGATCAACACAACCATTATTAGATTAATAGTTTCTAATGCGACATGTTCTATTCCTAGTGGTTTTTGCGAAGTGTGTTATGCAGTAATTCTTGTAGTGCTATGTTACAGGATATAAGATCCTTCCTTAGTGCGAGAAACCCTATCTGTTAACAACTGAATGAGAACCACTTAAGGGTGGCCAAGTGGTAAAGGGGCATGTGACTATCACTAGGGGTGGAAACGAGCCGAGCCGCTCGTGAAAAGCTCGGGATCGGATCGGTAAAAAGCTCGAATGAGCCGAGCCTAAACGAGCTCGAGCCCGAGCTCGAGCCTAAGTTTGAACTCATTTAATAATCGAGCTCGAGCCCGAGCTCTATACAGAAAGCTCGAGTAGGCTCGCAAGCCTAAACGAGCCCTAGAAATATATACGTATATATATTGTCTATACGTATAAACGAGCTTAAAAGTAGTAAACGAGCTCGAGCCTTATGCCATTAACGAGCCGAGCTCTATTTGAACTTTGCTTTCTTTAAAACCTCATATAAATTAGTCGAGCCCGAGCCCGAGCTCGAGCTTGTGAAAATTTTCACGAGCCGAGCTCGAGCTCAAAATATAAGGCTCGAAACGAGCTCGAGCCCGAGCTCGAGCTTTATATATGTAAACGAGCCGAGCTCGAGCTCTGGCAGGCTCGGGCTCGGCTCGGCTCGTTTTCACCCCTAACTATCACTCTAAAATGTGTGAGGTCTCAAGTTCAATTCCTGCTAGGTGCAAACAACCTTAAGTGGCCACGCCAACCTCCTGAAAAGGGAAGGCTTCACCTGGTTTGAGTCTGTGTGGCGGTGGGTTCAAACCCCGTGGATTAGTCGGCCAAAAAGTCGGAAACCATGGTTATCAAAAAAATAAATAAATAAATAAATAAATAAATAAATAAATAAATAAATAAATAAATAAATAAATAAATAAAAAAAAAAAAAAAAAAAAAAAAAAAAAAAAAAAAAAAAAAAAAAAAAAAAAAAAAAAAAAAAAAAAAAAAAAAAAAAAAAAAAAAAAAAACTGACTGAATGAGAATTGATAGAGAAATGAGCACAATGTAGTTACGATGTGAGGAACTGGAAGGCTTAGATTCAGGATCGATGGCAGTACGTGGACGTCTCTCAAAGCTCAAGAATGTGATGCAGACACTTATTAAGGGGTTTGAGAAAGAAATTTGTGGTTGAAGCCCAAACCAGTAATCGGATTAAAGAACCCTAAGCAAGCAACCATGAACCATTGTAAGTGGATCCTAAATCAAATTCAATACTGAAGTAATCAAGTCAATATCTTACCCGCCATACTAATATGATACTCCAAATAATAAACACTTATATGATCTGCTAGGTAGACACTCAAAGAAGACAATGGACTCGAGGTTCTATGGTGTATTGCACAGAAATATCAGGATGGATTCGCTAATCGCTACAGATCAGAGGGGTGGAGTGATGGTACTTGCAGGCTTACAGATTCCAACTGACCGTGAGATAATGAAGCAAAACTTAAATGGCTTCGTGAGGCTTTTGAAACATTGTAAGGGTGATAGAGCTACAGTGCAGATACTGAAACAGAGCTCTCAAGTAATGGTGCTTACAGGCATACGGTAACCAATTTGCCATAAGATCTTAATGAAGCAATATTATATGGCTTCACGAGGCTTTTGAGTCTTGACAAATAGAAAACATCGTAAGGTTGATAAAGCTAGAGCACAGATACTGGAAGTAACTTTAGAAGGCAAATATTTTGATGAGAATACTGATTTTGATCACATAGCTAGTTTATGTGGGAATTTCACAGGTTCAAATAACGAAAGTCACAAGTGATATCGTCCATATAGAAGATTCCAAGGTTCAGCTTCAGCGTGTTCACAAAACTGGAAACGCGGTACTTTATAGAGAGCAAGCAATGTACATGAGGCAGTTAACCTACATTATAACATTTGTTTTAAAGTTGCTTTTAGATCTCCTCGCTTCAGAGAAGCGTGCTTGAAGTTCATGCAATTATACGCAATACAAAGAGTAATAATACAGTCTGGCTAGATGAGGTAGCAGCAATGGAGGCATACTCTCGTTCCCGGTATTCCTATATATAAACATCTAATAGAGTATTAGAGCCTCGCCTGAGTATGAGTGGCAGTGGGCTCAAACCCCGTGGATTAGTCGGCCAAAGGTCGTAACCATGGTTACCCAAAAAAAACATCTAATAGAGCTGTAAAAGTTGATCATGGTCAAGAACTTAATGATAATGTCCCAAATGGAAGTTTCACTAGCAGGAAACAAAACGGTGTAGTTAATATAATTAATCTTCCTTGTTATATGTCTCCATTTCAAGGGTACCTTACCATGCATAGTCACCCCTCCACATTTCCAAAGGATCCTTCCATGTCTTCCGAGTGTGGAAGATTCTATACGTATAGGAAACGTTCACACAATAAAGGATCATAACAAATGACCCATGATGAAAACTTTGACTCAAGTTAACCATATTCTCTTGAAGTCAAGAGGGCAAAACTAAAGCTTCAGTTATGTGAGGTCCAAAAGAAAAAGGGTCCACAGTTAAAGCAAAGTGCTTGAGTCTAACATGGCCCAGATGATCCTTAATCAGCAGGTAATAAGATGTCAACTGGTATTAAAGATTCGTTATGTTCTTCTAGGGGCCTCTAAGGATTGAAGCCGATATAACTTACTTCCTGAACTATAGAAATTTAAACGCAAAACACGGAAATTTGTAATCACTATTGTAATCATCTTATGGCTGTGTTTGGTGATGACCTTTTTTGAGCGTTTAGAGCTTGTTTGGGAATGAGCGTCTAGCTTTTGGATTTTGTTAAAACGCTCCTATTTGAAACACTAACAAAGAAGCGTTTAGCTTTGAGTATTTCACACTTGATAATTACACATATCTGTTATGTTACCAATCGCTTGCTAACAAATATGGCTAGTTTTGCCACACATAGCTTGTGCATTATCTATGCAGCCCACATATCAAGTTTGAAATGGCTGTCTACGCTACCCATTTTTCTCACAATCTAAATTAACATATTATGAACATCACTTCAGCTAAGGATATTTACGGCAGTTGAGACATATAACGATTATACCTTATATCCTACTACTTTACGCACTATAACATGATCAAGCAACAAACAGCTGTTTAAACGTTCCTCATATACGCCTTGCACACTATAATATACATTTTGATGCTTTGTGCCATTGCACACCTCCCGCACCCTCATATACGCCTCTAACTAAACATTCGAAATGCCGACACTAACTAACTTTTTTGTATTTCTTTCATAGTACTCACATACTAGCTAAATTAAAATCTAATAATCAAACTAATCATACAAACATAATTAATTTCAAAATGATTAAAAAAAACCTGATCGATAAGTAGAAGAATCATTATTAAAGAACTTATCAGGATACGAATCAACCCCGGTTATCGAAAGGCTATGACGGCAGTTCTGACACACCCACCGTGGGAGATTCGGGTCTACCGTTAGGGTCCGGTTCTTACCCGGTGCCATATTATTGTTATTATTGCTAATACTATTGTTCTTCATATCAAATTTGCATCTGTATGTTGGGAATTAGGGTTCAGGGAATGATTGATTGAGTGAGGTGTAAATTGGGGATTATCCAATTTTGGGGGTTATTTGATTTTGAGACACCCTGAATAATTCATTTAAAATAAATCAAACCGGGTCGGGTTTCATTCACTATAGAGGGAGACATAGGGCAACGTGTTGAGATCCATGAAGAACCCATACATGTCATAGAACTTATCAACCAATCATAGCCACCCATTTATATTTTTCACCTTTTTTTTCGAAACAACATATCTTGCAAATGGTAAATCTTCAAGCTACAAAAAAAATACCATCGCGACGAGAATTAAATGATCTTTCTATAGATATGCATTGTTATATACTTTCGACGAATTTTTTTTTTCGACGAACTTTTTTTTTTTTTTAATTTCCGCCCAGAAAGAATCATATATGATTCGTAAAAATCATATATGATTCGTAAAAAATCATATATGATTCGATTCTTACGAATCATATATGATTC
>LBNU01010221.1:79787-100197 GCA_014162995.1 Artemisia annua
TTTTTTTTTTTTTTTTTTTTTTTTTTTTTTTTTTTTTTTTTTTTTTTTTTTTTTTTTTTTTTTTGAACGAAGACGAACGTTAGTTAATATACTATTTTTTACTCACAAACCATAAATGTTAATATATATTATAATAATGTGATTTGTTATGTTATTATCTAGTAATAATACGGAGTATTAAAATAAATTTATATATTTTTTAACCCAAAACTAATTTAACACCAAAGCCCCGTGCGTGCACAGGATCTAAAACTAGCATACATATAAATTCGGTTTTTAGTTTGGTTTTCGGTTCAAATAGCCAAAACCAAATCTAAAGCAAAAACCGAATTTTTAGTTCAGTTCTATTCTTTGATAAATTCGGTTCGGTTATAAGTTCGGTTCAGTTTTCTTAATTCGGTTCAGTTCGGTTTCGATTTTCAATTTATTTGATTATTACACAAACATTGCACACCCTAAATGATTCTTTTTTTTCTTTTTTTTTTTTTATGAACATCAAAATGATTCTAATCTACCCACTTATTGTTTAGGTTATCTTTACAAATTATTTTCCATATATTATAAAATTTAAAATGTCTTAATCTTGGTTTTGGTCAATGTCATACAAAAAGATTAACTGGTTAAAGTTATACTCATATCTTCAAAGTCAACCATACATCTATCATTTTATCCACCAGACTTGGAGTTAGGGGTGAGCATGGTGCGGGTTGGTGCGGTTTTTGGTATAAACCGAACCGCACCCGCAATTGCGGTTTTTAAAAAGTGAGAATCCGCAACCGCGCGGTTTTACGGTTTTGCGGGTTCGCAGTTTTTGCGGTTTTGCGGGTTGGTTTTGCGGTTTTTGCGGTTTTTAAAGTAATTTTTTCTCAAATTATATTTTTCGTATATAATTATTATAGAATAAATATATCATAAGGTTACATGATGGAATGAAACATATATACAAAATATTATGTATTTAGTATGAAATTATAAATGTATACGATAGTAAAATTTAAATGGGGTGAAGAATTTTAAAAACTTCGATAATAAATCGATAGAAAAATAAAATTATATGACCTAAAAACTCAAAAATAATTAACTTATAAAATTCGTTTAAGACAACTAATTATAAAAGTAAAGTATCTTATCATACAAAAATTATGAAATTTAGTTGGTTTATTTAGAAAAAATATATAACATATTTGAATATGACTTTGTGGTGCGGTGCGGTTATTGCGGTGCGGTTTTTAGGTGAAAACCGAAACCGCACCGTAAAATGCGGTTTTTTTATTTTCAGGAATCGCACCACGGTTTTTGCGGTGTGGGTTTTGCGGTTTTTTTGCGGTTTGCGGTGCGATTCCTGCTCACCCCTACTTGGAGTACATTCCATATACGAGAAAGAAGATCATAGATATAGCAATCTTACAGGTACTCGCTTTATAGATCAAATTGTATTTTTCATACGATATAATGCGACATATGGTTTCATTTTTTAATACACTTTTATGTTTCTTATTAACAAAACAAACTTGATAAAATCCAGTTCGCCGCTTCATCAATATTGTATTGTATGACTCCGTTTATTCCAGATAATTAGGATTACTGTTCATTTTAAATATAAGAAATTACTACATAACAACCAAAAGATAGGTTGGTCCAATGGATGACCAGTTTGTGGGTTGAGCCTAAAGATTCCAAATTGGATTCTTGCGGCATATATTTTTTTTTTCCTTCCATTTAGAGCAATAGGTATCCTCGTGCCGTCCCGCTGTGAGGAAAAGTGCTGCCACATCAGCACCTTTTCCCATAACACCAAAATTCAACACAACACTTAAAACCAACTCCCTCCTATAACACCAGCTTCTGGTGTCGTCGTGTACACTTGAACTCCACAATTGTTTTTCATTTATTTAAAACACATTTAAATAAATCAACACATTTAACTAAAATTAGAAAATTGTATAACAAATGGCATGCTGCCATGTTGCTTGGGCATTTCTATTGTTAACTTTTTTTATTTTTTACTTTTGGATTTTAAAACTATTACTAGCAATATTTTTTTAAATGAAATGTAAATATCGGTATGAAGTAAACAAATACAAAGCAAACCATACTGAAATGCTAAAACTCTCTTAAATCAATGCCCACCCCCACAATGTCCATGAACAAAAAAGGCTGAAGTGAATGCAGGCAATGAACTAGGTACTTGTCAAAACAGAAAAGCACATAACCTTATATATTTTCAGACCTGCACCTTATGCCAAACACCCAGAAAATGTGATGCGTGGTTTTGTAACCTTACAACAGGTTTTACCTCTCGAGGGATCTCAAAAGGCTTACAACCCCACCAGGCAGTGTACCTGACCGTTGTAGTATAGGATAGTGGTAAGTACGGGGGATTGATCATTCTCTCATAGGGAATAGTGTTCGTTAGGATAGAAAAACTACTCTAATAGGTCTAAGGGTGGAAGGAAGATTCTTTTTGTATTTTTATATTTTTATGAAAGCAAGTAAAATCTCGGTTTTGGAAGAAGGGCGGAATTAGTTGCTAGTCAACTAACCCAAGTTTACTACTTTTGCAAATAAAAATAATTAAATATCTAAACTATTGTGGTTGTGAAAACAATATGGAGAAAGTTGTGTTTACTTAGATTTCATTACTCCCTAACTATCTTTTACCGGTTAATTGATATGTATGTTACTTGTGTGGATGAAGGGTGTATTCCTAATAACTCATGGAGTGGCATACATATCTCTCCAATTCTATGAGCTCTTATCTCGCCCTATGCCATGCACGGCACAACCATAGGGGTTGTAAACAGTGGCTCATGCGTTAAATACTACCTTAATAGCCTAGTATGCCTTGGCTACATGTTTCCCAAGACGTTCAAGCACGTTACCATAAAGGAGGTTGGCCAGTTTTCTTGAGCCTAACATTGATGGAACAATCATCCCAAAAAACAACAACACACCAATTAACCAATAATTAATAGTTAGGTTTCATTGGATCTAAGCAAATACAAGAAGAATTTAGCTACACATGTTAATTAGAAGACCAGCAAAAGATATAATCAACCAATACATAGACATATTGATTGAATTAAAGTGAAGACTTATCTTTAATTAAGCATGAGGGTTCCAAGGGTTGGAAACCCTAAAAAGTACAGGAAATTCGACTTTAGGGTTTGCCCTAAAAGTTCTCCACAAAGTTCCACACTAATGAATGAAAATTAGAAAACCATATATAGATTTTACACTCTGACGGCGTCAGGTTATAAGGGCTGACGCCGTCAGCTCGCCGCCAATAAGTTTCTCGGATGGCCTAGATCCACTTCTGACACCGTCACCTTATAAACTCTTCTGGGCCGTCACTCTTTAACTTTACTCCTGACGGCCAATAATTCCTAACACCTGACGGCGTCAGGTGTTAAATCCTCTGGCCCGTCATTTGAAAATTGATTTCCAGTCTTTTGTCAAGGCTTTCTGACGGCGTCACCTTGTGACTTCTGACGCCGTCAGGTTATAAATCATCATCTTTTGAGACTTTGTCGTTTTCTTCATTTCTATGCTCCAAAAACGTCCGAATATGCATGTTTTCCAGAATTCCTCTCAAAAGTGCCTAAAATGACAAAAGGAACGATTTANAGAAAAGCACATAACCTTATATATTTTCAGACCTGCACCTTATGCCAAACACCCAGAAAATGTGATGCGTGGTTTTGTAACCTTACAACAGGTTTTACCTCTCGAGGGATCTCAAGAGGCTTACAACCCCACCAGGCAGTGTACCTGACCGTTGTAGTATAGGATAGTGGTAAGTACGGGGGATTGATCATTCTCTCACAGGGAATAGTGTTCGTTAGGATAGAAAAACTACTCTAATAGGTCTAAGGGTGGAAGGAAGATTCTTTTTGTATTTTTATATTTTTATGAAAGCAAGTAAAATCTCGGTTTTGGAAGAAGGGCGGAATTAGTTGCTAGTCAACTAACCCAAGTTTACTACTTTTGCAAATAAAAATAAATAAATATATAAACTATTGTGGTTGTGAAAACAATATGGAGAAAGTTGTGTTTACTTAGATTTCATTACTGATGTGATCGTTTTAGTATAGTGAATTTACCGAAGAAATACTAAGGTAAGTATTTCCCCGGGTCGTGTCCCAGCGAAGGTTGAATGGAATCGTGATTCAAGTTCTTGATTCGTGTCGTGAATATGAATAAAAGTGATAATATGAGATAAAATAACTACGTAAAGCAAACCAAATGATAACGTAAAGCTATCTAAGCCTATAACGCAATCTATTCTAAAAACGCGCGTAAAAACATTTAAAACTACGTAAGTGCGCAAAATAAAACGTGAAATTAAAGCAAAACTAATCCTATGGGGATAAAAACAAATTTTCTACATACTAGATGACAAAAGAAAATTTTGGAAAAAGAAAAAGATTTTTTTTTACTTTTTATTTATTTATTATGATTTAAAAAACTATTTTAAAGAAAACAAATTATTAAAAATAGTAAAACTTGTCAAATAAATCTCAAACTTTTATAGGAATTTCCTAAAATGATTTTAAAGCTAGGAAAAAATTAATGATTGAAAAAGCTGTTACTAAAAAGCTATAATAAGCTGAATTAGTTATCAAGCTAAAAGATAAGTAGCCTTTAAAAGAAAAGATAATGCATTCCTTGGCAAGAAAGACCCAAGGGCGCATATGGTTTCAGGTTTGTGTTGAGAGTTGTTGGTGTGCAAGAGATCCCTGGTTCGAACCCAGGTGAATCTCTTTTTGAAAAACATTTTATTTTGCTATTTAACTTTATGCAAACAGTTATCACCAAGTAAAACTTAAACTTTTTATTAAAAATGAACTTGTGAAAAGCCAATTCAAGCACAGAGCAAGCTCAAGAAATCCTACAGAGACTTAGTCACTAAAAAGGAGAGTATGTAAATAACAAGCTATGCAAAAATAACCCACAAGCTAAAGCTAAGGAACAATAAACTCAATCTTAACTAAAATCTAATCCTAGCAACTGAAAACAACCAATCAGATAAGCTATCAACTGCTAACTGAACTCTAAATAAGCACAGAACATCAAATAAGCAAAATCCAATTCAACCTATTCAAACAGCCTAACTAGCAAGTTTGCAGCCTTACAACACCTATCTTCTAGGTAATGCACAAGCTTAAACACTACAAGCTGAAGATCTTAGTCTAAGAAATTTAATAAAGTAGCAACCAAAGAACTAGCAAACTAAATTGCAGGCAAGAATGAGCTTATAAACTAGCTTACAAAGTAACTGTTAGGGACAGACATGGAAAAGCAGGGCTGCAGGCCTAAAGGAGCTACTTTGCATACAAAAATAAGCTAACAAATAAGCATATAAGACCATAAAAAGCTGAAACCTATTAAGCTAGTACTATGAGCTTTTAATAGAACCAAAAATTAACCAAAGAGTAGCAATAGGTAATGATGCAAAAAGCTTAAGAAAGGGCTGGTAGGACAAAGTAAATGCAGTCCTAAGAGGGCTTTTCCACTTGAATTTTAATCAATCAATACAAATCCAAACTCTGAAAACTCACTTTGTATATCAAGTCTAACCACCAATCTATTCAGAAAACTAATTTTCAAACATTTCCAATTTGATTTGAGTTTTAAACTTGATTTGGTAAAGAGGCCTTTGAAAATGAGATGAGTTTTTTAACCGATGAAATTAATAATAGAGAAGAATGATAAAAATTACTTGTGTTGAAAAATTCTCAATGAAAATCTAACAGTGAGCCTAAACGGACTAAGAGTGAGCACAAACTAACAACTTGATAACAACAGACTATGATTATGCAATTACATGATGAATGGAACAGTTATTTGAAATAAAAAAAATGAAATACTAATGCAAATGCTGTAAACTACTTAGAGGTTCTAAAAATCACTAAAAATCTACTCTGCAAATCATATGCAAACTGAATCATAAATGCTCAAAGGATTAATCCATCTACAACTACTCATTCAGCCCTATTCCAAACACTCCCTTAATTGCTGAGTTCATTATTTCAAACCTTATAAGACCACTATAAGCTGTAAATTGGATACACTAATGATAAACTAGCTATATCAAACTCTAATCAGCAACAAGCAACTACTAAGGAGCACTAAAATAGAAGTATTAAGCACAACAATATGTAAGCTAAAGATGAGAATAAAGATGAGAATTAAGGATTCTGACCTCAAATCAGAATGTAAATCACATAATAGCTTCCCAACAAGCTATTTGAACCAAAATAACCTCATAGAACCTCTTCTGAATCAGCTTATCGCCATTTCACCCCGTTTGACTTTTGCTTTGACTATTGAGATTATTTGCAATTGTAACAGATTGAGTAACTAAAAACTCACATAAAGCTATGGAAAAGTGTCTATGAGCTTATAAAACAAATCAAGAGTTTTAGAAACAGTTTATTAACCAATAGAGAGCAATTTTGAAAACATTAAAGTAAAAGTAAACAAGAGATTTAAATTGAAACTGATCTTTTATTTAAAAATTGAAATGATTACAGTGCTTTGAAAAGATATTAAGCTATCTAAAATTACACTAAACATAAGCTAAAAGCTACTCTACTAGCTATTCTACTCCTAATTTTCTAACAGCTTCAAATGGTGAGTGAGGAGCTGTATTTATAGCCTGAGTGAGAGTGAGGAGTGAGAAAATATCAGAAGCCTCTGGAAACTTGAATCAGGACCCTTAGATCTTTTTGTGCTTCCTCCATCCATTAGTAGCCCTTGGATCAGATTTATTGACGTGGCTCAGCCAATGAGAGATCTTCAAACTGACAGGTTGGCAATCCGTGGGTGCATCTTCTCACTCTGACATGTCAGCCGAATCCAATGATGAGAGAATGATGTATCCCAATCAATCAAGCTTTGCCACATGTCCACGTGACTCAAGTGTATACCGAATTTCTTCTCTGCCATGCTTTGTGCACGTGATAAACCTTCTAGATAAACCAATCATTGGTAATTATTGGTGAATTGGGTTAATTTTGGAAGGGTAAAAAAACTAGGGTTCTTGGTTCTGGGAAAGGGGAAAGGTACGAGTAAAGAATTGGGGGGAGGGAAAGTTAAAACGTATTTTTTTATTGTTTTGTTTTTTTATCCTTGGGTTTAAAAGGGGAATGGGCCGGGTTTTATTTTAAAGGTGATTGGGCTTGTGGTTTATTTAGATTGGGTATATGGGGTTTTGTTAATGGATTTAGTATGAATTGGTAAAAGAAATTTAAGGGTAATAATTGCCAAGTTATAAATTCAAGGGACCTTTTCTGTAAATTTAATCCAAGGACTGATCTTGACTTATTGTAATTCTTGAAGGTCTTGATTTACCATTCTGAGCTCAAATGTGAAAAATGCTTCCCCAGCTCTGGCTTTTGATCCTTTTCCAATCCCGTGCTCGTGTTATCGGGTTTTCTTGATTTTTGTCCAATTAACACATATTCGTGCCTGCATTTTCAAAAACACAAAAACAAGTATATCTTTGGCATTCGTTAGCGTTTTTGGTCTTTTTGATCTTAAATTGGTAAATAAAAGATATGTAATTTAATACATATCATATATCAATAGGCAGTTATTCATACATTGGTAAAGTACAAAAATATAGAGTGTTGGATGTTTATTGTTACCTCATACTTAGCTTGCACCCATGAACCCTTGATTCTGTAGTCGGCTTCCGTGTCCCGAATCACAAAAGTAGAACAAGAATCTGATTCTTGGAGGCTAAGTGAACAACAATGCATCAATGATGAGAAAATCTCATCTTGAACATCATAAAAAATTGTGTGTGTGTAGCAATCCGCAGCTTCCTTTTCAATTACCAAATGAGTTTTTAAATCAGGAGTCTTGTAGTTTGAGTTATGTGTATTCTTGCCATATATGCATCTTTGTGAATCAATTGCAGTATCATAATGGCTAAGAAATTCAACCAAACTTAAGTACGGGTTAGTAATTTGCCCAAGAACGTGGTTTTCACTCTCGGACCTAGATGTGGTGCGCATCAGGCCAGACATTGGTTCATGACGGAAGTATGCGGGGATCCAATTAGTCCGCATTTCAAACATATCATTCAACCATTTGTTTTCATTCAAACTGAAGTCGTTCATGATAGATTCCCATTCGGACTCAAACACATCATGGTCGATTTTGTCAGTCCAAATAATATCACATAAGCGTTGCTTGAAATCGTCTTTGCTACATAAATCTGGGCCGACTTAAAACAAATGAAAATAAATAATTAATATGATGTTCATCAGAAAATATGTGAACTGATCTATACTTAAATATTGACTAAAATAATACCTTTCCACTGAGCTTTTGCATTATGTGCCACATGCATAGGCGATGCCTTGAATTAGGAAATATTTTTTCTATGGAAATCTTCATTGCAGGTTCTTGGTCAGTTACGACTACCTTTGGCGCATTACCAAATATTTTCTTAAACCTCTTCAATAGCCAAGTATAACGTTTGGCTGCTTCGCTTGCTAGTAATGCAGCACCAAAGAGAATGCATCGATGGTTATTGTCTATGCCCGTAAAAGGAACCAACACCATATTATACCTGTATGCCGGGAAAGGTAATTTCAGTATGTCACACAAAAGTAAATACATCGGGTTGGGAAGTACAGAATACATAAGATGCAACAAAAACACAAGTTGCAGACTACGTTGCCCTATACTATCATATCTAAGTTAAACATTTTTTTGTATATCAGATATCTACACAAGTAGACCANCAGAAGCAAAATCCAACCACCCCGACACAGCCTGGAAATACAAATCATTTTGAAACTTTGTGGAGATAAATTTTCCTTCCAAATTTTTACAAAACTAAAGATAAAAAAACAAGAGAATTTTTTCTTCAACTAAAAACGCACCCGTAATAATTATGTTTTGCTTAAACGTGTGGTTTTTGTTATTAGACAATTATTTTGGTAAGAAGGGAGTGGCTCTGTATAGATATGACTCAAAATCAGGATTCTATTCATATTCATTAAGTCAATATATTTAATAAACTAATAATTCTCCCTTTCTTTTTCTCAACAGCAAAATGGTTGATGCTTTAGTAATTGTCGCTGCCGAGGGAATACTAAACAAGGCTTTGTCCATGGCTGCAAACGTAGTTTCCATTGCATTGGGTTACAAAGAAAAGCTGACCGAACTTCATGACACGTTGAACATGATTCGTGCAAAGCTAAGTGACGCAGAGGGGAAAAAGAGTACAGGTGTCGTGATGGAGTGGCTGAAATAGCTAAAAAGCATAGTCGATGAAGCTGATGATGTGTTGGACGAGTTTCACTATGAAATGTTGAGGCGTGAGGTGAAGAAACGATACCAGGGTAACAAGGCTAGAAAGATACTCTGTTTCCCGAATCTGAAAAAGTTTTCATTTGGTAGAGACATGGGTCATAAAATTGAAAACATTAACAAAGAGTTGTCTCAGATTTATAAACGAGCACAGAATTACAACTTCAAGATGAAAAGGTTGAACCAGCTGGGAGTAGTTACCGCTTGGGTACTGTTCCATACTTAGATGAATTCAAAATCGTTGGGAGGGAGAATGATGAACTACGTATTGTAGAGCTCCTAACTAATTCAAAAGGAGACAAACTTACCATTGTTCCCATCGTGGGAATGGGTGGCATTGGGAAGACTAGTTTGGCTAAGTCAGTATACAATAATCACAAAATCGAGCAACATTTTGAAGTTAGAACTTGGTTGTGTGTCTCGGTTAAGGTTAATGTCGATAAACTTCTAGCAAATATCTATGAATCTATTTCAAGAGAGAAAAGTAAGTCGCTTATTACGGTAACCTTAATGGAAAATCTTAGAGAGAAGTTGGGATCCAAAAGATATTTGCTAGTCCTAGACGATGTCTGGGATGAAGAGTTGTCATATTGGGATGAATTCAGGAAGTGTATGCTACAATTGAATTCAGAGAATGGAAGTTGCATTATTGTCACGACACGAAAACTTAACATTCGTAGGAATGCTAACATTGAGGATTCCCATATTTTAAAAAGTCTTTCAGATGACGAGTCTTGGGCCATGTTTAAAGAAAGAGCGTTACCGCTGCCGGAACTTGAGGAAATAGGACGTGATATTGTAAAAAAGTGTTGTGGTTTGCCCTTGTTGGTAGATATACTAGGAAGCATGTTGCGTCACTATAATACTGACAAAGGCAAGTGGTTGTCCATCCAAGAAAGCGAGGTTTGGGATGTAGAAGAAAGGGGTAGAGTTTTGAGCATCTTGAAATTAAGTTTTGATAATCTACCAGACTCTATGGTCAAGCAATGCTTTGTATATTGCTCGATCTTTAAGAAGGATAAAGTCATCGATAGGGAAGAACTTGTCCAACTGTGGATGGCTTTAGGGTTTGTTACGACAGATACAACCGGAACCAAGGAGATGGAGGATTTGGGAAATGATAATATCCAAATTCTTGTAAACGGTTCTTTGTTTCAAAATGTCACAAAGAATAAACGGTTCATGATAATATGGAGGATTTAGGAAGTAGGTTTTATTATTTTTGGTTTTGGTTTTGGAGAGAGAGCTGGAATATAGGGGAAGAATAACCGCTGATTTGTTTTTTTTTTAATTGGTTGGTTGATTTTGTTGACAGCAAGTAACTGTTTTTGTTGAGTTGTTATTATAAACGGAATTGAATTTGTTTTAAATGTATTATTTGGTCCACGGGAAATTAGGCTATGCACAGCGGGCCGGATGTAATTCGGTCGAGGCATTGTGTGACCGATTTGAGATTCGGTCGAGGCATTGGTGAAATCTATTCATGTCAGATGCATGATCTGGTGCATGATCTTTTGTTATCTCTTTCGAGACATGAAACCTTATGTTTGGTGGCTGCAACGAGCGATGATGTACAAATTCCGCTTGTAAAACACCTTGCTCTATACAGAAAAGGTTATGATGATTCATTCTCCTATAGATTTAAAAAGGATATGATTAGAACTCTGCAGACATTTTTCTTCGCCGGTGGACTCACGGAGAACATTTCACTTCAATATTTCAAGTGCTTGTGTATCCTAAAGTTGAATTCATCTAGCCTAAATGAGGTACCTGAGTCAATCAGAGAGTTGGTGCATCTTAGGTAACTCGATCTGTCATATACCAGCATCAGAACTCTATCAAAATCTATTGGTAAACTTTACCATTTGCAAACTCTGAAGCTGCTTTCCTGCTCTTCTATAGAATTCCCACAGGAAATGAAAAATTTGATAAGCTTGCGCCATCTTGTGATTGAGTCACACCTTCTACCACCAAAGGATGTAGGATTATTGACTTCTCTACGAACATTGGCATACTTTCAGGTGGGTCGCCAGAAGGGACGCCAAATAGAGGAGCTAGGCCCTTTAAAACACCTTGGCGGGACACTGCGAATATGCAATCTTGAAGAAATTGGCAGCAAAGAAGATGCTGTCAAGGCAGATTTAAAAAGAAAACCAAATTTAAACATGATTGAATACCTTTGGAATTGTTGTGATGAAGATGCTAACATAAATGACAAGGAGGTACTGGAAGGCTTGCAACCCCCTGCAAATGTGAAAATCTTAACAGTTGAAAAGTTTTCAGGTGATAGTCTTCCAGAATGGGCAATGAAGATGAAAATCAAAACCGAAAGGAATTGGACCCCCCTTGCCAAGCTTGTGGAAATCACATTAACTGATTGTCACAACTGCCTCAATATTCCAATGCTGGAAGACCTGCCACTTCTTCAGGACCTAGTTTTGCGCAATATGGACAACGTAACGTGCTTGAGTAGTTCTTCAGACCAAAAGAAGCCTTTATCTCCATCGTTGAGATCATTGAAACTCACATGTATGAAAAACCTTGAAAAGTGGACACATGCAGCAGTGAATAGCTCAACAATGTTATCTCCAGTCCTCGAGAAGTTAACAATTATGGGATGCCCAAAGATCATTCTCTTAGATGAATCTCTTCAACACCCTCTAGTTTCTTTAAGGATATGGAATTGTGATAATTTAGAGTCAGTTCGAAGCATACAAGGGCTCACATCTCTACAGTCTTTGGTTATCACCTGTTGTCCAAGTCTTTTAAAAATACATGATGTGCACAACCAGAGATGTTCTTTGAAGTATCTAGTGGTCACATATTGCAACAAATTGACTTGCTTGCCTGGGGGATTTGACTGTCTTGCCTTGTTAAACAGTTTGGGTATAGGTCCATTCTCGAAGGAGCTCCATTTTTTCCCAAGTCTCTCAGGCATTAAGAAGCTTGGGAAAAATCTTAATTCTTTAGACCTGTATGGTCGGGAGCATTGGGAGTCACTCCCGGAAGAGATAAAACACCTCACCACACTCAGAACTTTACACATTAATGGATTTGGAGTGCGAGCATTGCCTCTGTGGTTAACCAATATGTCATCTATTCGAGATATAAGATTCTACAACTGCATGGAGTTATATGAAGAATTAGTTCTACAGCTTGCGCCAAGGGAAGCAACTGTTAGGTCACCATATTGTAAACACAAGTATAGATTTGATAGAAATGAGATGAGAAATAGAGTTTGGTTGATTAGATCAAATATGAAGAATAAAAGTGCAAGAGTTTCCTTATGTAAATGAAATAACCAACAAGAGATATGATTACATGATATTCCTATTTATAGGAGAGGAGCTAGGGCAACACTCCCTTTCTCCTTCCTTTCACTAAACGTATGGGCTTAAGGCCCATTGGACGTGTCCATAGACATACACGTTCCATACATAACATAAATAACTTAGCAACCTATTACAATGACGGAAATAACCGAGACTTGATAAAATGTAGATAAACTTAGGTTCTAACAATCCCCCCCTAAGGATCGGTTGTTGAAGAAGTGATGTTAGTCACGGTCATTTGAGGTTGCTTGACGTCTTCTGTCTTTGCACTTTAGTTGTAGCATTCATAGCTTTGGACGTCTTCAAAAATGATTATGTAGAAATGATTCATCGTTCTTAGTTCTTAACAATCTCCCCAGATAGAATGGGTGTTCATTGTTCTTTGTTGTTGATGAGATAGTGATCAATCTGATGTGGTAATCTGCCATTCGTCACATTCTTTGACTCCAGTGGATCTGCATCATTCCGACATGCTCATACATCTTTGACGGTTGAAACTTTCATAAGTGAGGAGCTCTCTTTTCATATGTGAAGATTCTTTGTGTAGACGTAGAATCCTTCTTTAGACGGTGTGTTGCTTAAGATCGTTTGTCTTTATCACTTTGTAGATTCTTTTGACATGGAATCTATCTTTGACATTCATGTTGCTTCGATCTTTCATGAGAGCTTTCATTTTGTTGAGATGTAAGTATGAGCATGTGGAAGCCGGTGTTCAGGATGGTTGTTGTACCTGAAATGAAACAGTTAGCAATAAAACATCCGGTACTTACAGGTTTGGAGTTAGAATTCGTCAACAGCATAGTGTGAAGACTCCTTCTAATCCTTACCAAGGCCGTTCCTAATCGGATACCCCCTAGAGGGCTTACACAGACATGCATACGCACACCCACGATTAGGTGAGTCGCTGGAGATCACCCCACGACTGTAGACCGTTTGAAACCATCGAACACACTAAGCGTAATCCACAAGGAATCACCGAAGTGACCTGCTGTCAGGGCTGTTTGATGTTGACCCTGGCAGGATTTCCGTTCAATCATTCGAGAAATACCTAAGTAAATCCCTCATAAACGTTCAAGGCAGATTGCTAAGATCTGCGAAGGACTCGATAATTTACACTTAGTGTCCAATGATGCAAGACACTTAGTGTAGAAGATTTTTGTGTTCCTAAGAGATCTTTTATGTTATCTCGTGGCTCTAGACTCGATAAGTGCACATTTGGTTTCCTATGCGGAGGCATGGAGCAGAGGGCCTCCTGTTTCAATATCAACCATCTCTAATAGACGATCGATAGATTACACTGGTTCCCCGTGAGAATGAAACAAACATCTTTTGAGAGATGCCTGAGTGGCTAAGAAGGTTTAGGTGCATTGCGTCACTGGGTCCATGACGTCTTTTATCTTCAATACCGGTGTCGCCTTAGCAACGACCAGTAGCATATGAATTGAACCCGGTGTCTGACCTATGGTTGATAAAATGGAGGGCTATTTCTTTTCACCCTTTTCATTCATTTTCTTTTTAATTCTTCAACCCCTTCTTTCTCCTTTCATTCTTTTCTCCTTTTGTTATATCATACCTAAGGACTTCTAATTTCTAACTATTGGTGATGTCCTTGGGTAGATCCCTCCGGTTTAGGCGGATCATAGGACGGTTTTTCCTATCCTTAGTCACCTTGTAACTCCATAACTATCCTATTGATGCCTTTAAACCAAATCATTGAAAATCTCTCAAAGTGTGTAAGAGTGTAAAACTTTTTGTTAACACTTTGAGGTTTTGGATTTTATATGAAATACTCCCCCTCAACATATGCTCATGATTATTTTCAGAAATTTGCATATGTGGAAAGAGTTGGCACTTTTTGAATTGATCCACTCTTAATAGTCATGTACCCGAGGGACACGTTTACGTTGCTTAGTTAAAGGGATGCATTATCAGCTTTTAGGTGATAACTAGCCCTAATAACTAACTTGATGTTGTTAACATTCCTAAAAGGAAGTTAGACCCGTCAAAGTAAACAACTAGAAAGAGTTTCTCGAAACGGTACTTTCTAATCGGATAAATCCTTTCGAATTCAGACATTTGTTGTTTCGTCAATTCGTGGGTCAATTCTGAGTCGAGCTCGTACGAGATAAGACTTTTTGACATCATATTTTAATCACTTTCTTTTTCTCCCCCTCAAAAATAGCATATCAAATGTTGTTTTTGTAAACGGTTTTGATTAAAATATGCCTTTTTGAGTCTTATGGGGAGAGATCAACAAGATTTGAAGATTTAAGAACGATGTTTTGATTCAAGTACTCCCCCTCAACAAGTGATTACTTATTGAGGTGTAATACTTGTCTTTTGAGCAGATTTGAAAAATACTGAAAGGTTTGATTAAATCTACTCAAAAGTAAGAAGCTTTCGCTCCTTATATTAGGATTGTGGCACTGATGCGTACCACAGGGTCCTTTCATTACAAAGTGCGGGTTGTACACTGTTATGTGTGCACAAGCCTTAGTAATTACAAATCAAACAATATTATAAACATATTGAAATTTTTGTACCAGAAGTATGGGAGCTGAGCTAAGCATCGAAGACTGTGAACTTTGGATCAGGTCAGCGAAATGTCAAGATCGGAAATGATGGTTGAACCCCAATATAACTTTCCAACCGTCTGATCTGTTGTCGGCGATATAGCCTTTCTTCAATCTTGTGGACAAAGTTTCTGACCATTCTCCGTCCACTAGCTTTCCATCTGGTTGCCTGACCCTCTTTCAGCCTTTTCTTCTCATCCTCCAACCTTTCAGCTAACCCATCACGAACTCTTTGAATTGTGACATCACAAAATTTAGGAATCTCATCGAACCGCATGAAATGAATCTTGTTTTTGCTGTTGAGGTATGTGATTCCAAATGCCGGTTGTTGTACGAGAGTGTATTGTGACATCCCTAAGATTTCTGGAATCAGGAGTTGTGGTTTAGTAAGGTTGATGGTGTTCTGATAACTTTCAACTCCCAGCTGGAGATCTTTCACTCTTTCTTGAACAATCAAGCGTCTGATGTAGAGTAGGAGAGATGCGATGAAGTTGTACTTAGTATCTCTTTCAAAGTTGAGCAGCTTTCCTTGTACCTTTAGCAGATACATATCTTCAATGTCATTACGGTTTAGCTCTGGGAAGTCTGCTTCATTGAACTTGTACCGCTTCTCATCTTGTCTCTTCACGATGATTTCCTTCATGAAAGTGTAGCCAAATCTCCTATCTTCCAAGATCTCCATTACTGCAACGATACGCTGAGAGTACTTCACGTTTTTACTCGACTTTAGATGAAGTCTGTGTGTATAGCCGAGTCTGCGTCTTTCAGGCCAATGTTGAATTCCAAGAAGAGCGTCTNGGGATCTTTGGTTTTTCTGGAAAGCCAAGTAGTGGTAGAGTTTTGTCCAGTCGGTGAAGTAGGTTTTCTTTGTATCAGTATCGACATTAGATTCAGGGTTAAGCCAGTCGAACGAGCCAGATAGTGCACAGGCTATGTTCTCCATGTGGTAGTCCAATTCAATCTTGTTTCCTGATCTTTTCTTGAGGAAATCCATGGATTCACGATTGATCCGCTTTAGCTCAGACTTTGTCAACCTTTCAACTTGAAGGCCCGACATAATACTCTGAGTCATCTACAAAGTATTACCCGGTAGTGGTTCGTCAGCCTCAAGTGGTGGTTGTGCCTTGATCATAGTATTCAGCCATTCAGAGTCACGAGCTTCGTCCATGTCTAGCCAAGAGAATTGAGTTGTCTGTTGTTTCTGCTTCTTAGTCCTTGAAGACCTCTTCTTCTCTTTAGTTTTGGTAGTGTCAGATGGACCGGCTTGAAATGAAGGAATTTCTGATTCAGGTATCGTTGTTTCGTTTCCTTCCTGCGTATCTAGCTGTTGAAGCTCGAAGGGTTCCTCTGATTGCTTTGGTGCTGACCTGGATGCTGGAGTTCTTTGTCTGGAAGGAGGAGCCTTAGAGGTCTTGCGGGGCTGGTAAGATGAAGATGGTTTGTCTGACTTCCTTGATTTCTTGCTTTTCGGATCAGAGTCAGGGTCATCATCTTGCCTGGGTCGTTTGTGTTGTCCAGCAGCCACTTTGCAAGATTCCTTTGAGGCAATAGCTTGAAGAGCCTCAAACATTGTTGCTTCATCAGGTGTTTTCTGTTCCTTGTTCCTCAATTTTGCAGCTAACAAGTCTCGAAGTTGTTCGATAGGAAGTTGTTCGGGTGTTGGTGGAGGCTTGTTAGTTTAGAGGTAGAATGGAGTAGATTGAAGCATTCTTTCAATGGTTTGTTTGATTCTGTTGTTCAACGTTGTGTGAATCGGCTCAATAAGTGAAGACACAGCCGGCTTGACAGTTGCAGCGAGATTTTCATTCAGATATTCAGTTGTGTAATTCCGGATCATCTCGTCCATTTCAGCTTGTAGTAGCTTGTTAGCAAGCTCACTATTATCCTGGAGATCTTTGACTTGTGATGTCAAATTCTTGACCTGTTGTGAGAGCAGTTGTACTTGGTCATGAAGATCTCCAGTGGGCTGTTGCGTCTCCTTCTTTTTCTTCTTAGCTAAATCAAGAGCTTTCTTGATCCGCTTTGATGCTGTCAAAGCTGCTTTGCCTCCCTTTTTCTTCTTGTCTGATTTGTCTTTGGGTGTTTTCTTTGCTGGTGGTGGTGGTGAGTGATGTGATGATGAAGATGAAGATGACTTGTGCTCGGGTTCTGATGGAGGAGGTGAGGGATCCCTTGGAGGTGTTTCTTTTGGAGTCGGGGGATTCTTTGAAGATGAGTGCGGAGGATTGTTGATGAGTTCATCAGTGTCGAAGTGTTCTTCGTCTTGATCGAGTCCACGAAGCAATCTATCCGTCTCTTCTTTAGCTTTCTTCTGTATTTCCTCCTTCTTCTTAAGTTCTTCTTCAAATTGAACTTGAGCAACGAATTCTGGAGTGATGAGCTCAGTTTGTTCTTTTTCAACATCTTCCTGTGTAGCTTCCGTCATTATTGTGTCATGTTGTACGATTTCGGTTTGTGGAGCTACAGTGCTGCTTGAGCCAACCTCGAGTTCTTGAATATTGAACGGTGTCTGATGAGGTTGTGGATGTTGAAGACTTAGAAGCGTAGCTTCCCTGAGGTCTTAGAAGCGTGCCTTTTCTTTGTTCTTTCTTAGCGGTTTCCTTGCTTAATTGTTTAGTCAGTGCAAGCCCTGGAAACTCTTCTTCATCATCAAGTTTTTCTTCTTGGTCATCTGGAGCCCTTGACCTTCTTACATAGTCTGCTTCGTCATCAGATTCGGTGCCGAACTCAGAGTCGGTTTCCGTTTCGGATGATGAAGCTGACGGTTCATCCCGAGGAATCTGCTTCAGTGCAGCTTTCCTTTTTTGTCTGGTGGGTGGCTTTTGAGCAGGCTTTGGTTGTTTGGAGGTTGTAGTACTGCTCGAGCTACCAGATTTGGCACCCCTTCTGCTTCGAGTACGAACAATAGAAGCTGGTTCATCTTCTTTTTCAGTGACACCAACTTTCCCTTCCCTGAATGCTTTATCGTAGATTCTGTAGTTCTGAGTCTTTCTGATCTCATCATCCAGGAGGTAATCTGGAATTCTTATGCCTTTGTTCTTTGGAGTGAACCTGATGGACTTGACAAAGGAGATCTTTGGATCTTCATTCATTGCTTCTCTTGGTTCAGTTCTGTCTAGCAGTCTCTTGAGGAATTCTGGTGTCTTCTCAATCAAGTATGCAATGAGCAACTTGGTGAATCTGATGAATGGAATAACAGCTCTGTCACGATCAGTGTGAATGTGATGCAGCATGTCACTCATTATAGGTGCTGCAAAGTTGATCGGAGTCTTTGTCATCATTCCCCAAAATACTTGCATATGTTCTAGCCTCGGATGCTCATGACCACTTCTTCTTCCTGAAATTGATCTGACAATCAGCATGAAGAAGGTTCTCCATGGTTGAGGCAGAAATTTGACATTGAACTTTGACAGGAGTGTGAGTGATTCATTGTCAGGAATGTCATAACCAAGTTCAATGAAGTAGTCCAGGATTTCCAGTTCAGTCAGCATCGGATGATATTCATCATAAGTTGGTAGCATGAGAGCTGCACGAAGAGTGTCGTAGTCAATGTTGTATTCTTGACGTTCCAGCTTGACTGTGAAAGATCTATCGTCCAAGTTGGCCTTAGCAGAGTGCCAGAACTGATGGATGTAGAAGGTTGGTACTGATGCTGATTTGGTGAGCAGTGGCTTGCAAGGATGAGCCAGAAGAATGTTCTTGACAATCTTGCATGTGTCATCTGGTATGCTCAGTTTGTTGAAGTCGATGCGAAGATTGTTCTGGTCAAACTTTACGTTGTAGTCTGAAGGGAGGAATTCACCAAGTGTAAGTAGTGGGAGGTTCTGTTGTTGTTGTGGGATTGATTAGTCTTGTTGAGCCATTTGTGTTCTGAAAGTGTCATGTCATGAAATCAAACATCCATATGTGTTAGTCATTAGTCCGTATTCACATTTGATATTCAAAGACATATTTGATGCAATCATGGTTCAGTTAATTAACGTGTGATAAATGACGGTATTATTATTTAACATGTAACATAGATGATTACAGCACATAAGTTATATGGTGACATGTTAATTAACACTACACAATCACAAGTAAACTAACGTACTCATAATATACATATATATGAGAATTCATTCATGATACAAGTTTTCGAAATTTTACAAACATATGAATACTCTATATACATGATCTTGACAATATGACCAACAAAGTTCTCGAAGAACTGTCACTAACAAAGATTTCGAAAACTTTTGTGCAAAAGATCTCGATAACTTTCCATTGAAAAGATCTCGATAATTCACTGTTCACAAAAGTTCTCGATAAATTCATAGCAAAAGATTTCGAAAACTTCTGTTCACATTTTCTCGATAATGTCTTGAAAAGATCTTGAAATTATATTTTCTCGAAAACTTTAATGAGATATTTCGAAATCTTCCATGTTTTTCTCGAAAGAGAAAAGATTTCGAAAATTTTGAAAGAGCTCGAAAAAGTTTTTGATAAAAGATTTCGATAAATTTTCTCGAAAAATTTTTTTCAAAAAAATTCTTATACAAGAATTTTTCGAAATCTTTGAAGTCGTACATTTTTGTGAGAATTTCTTGTATCTTTTGAATGAAGCCTATATTTAGATTGATAAACAACAGTTAGTAACACAAATAGGCAATACACAAAATATTTCGAAAGACAACGAGACATAAGATTTATCTAGATCATGTTTGATGAGAAACCATGATGTGTAAACACTCAATAACATCAATTAACACATATGAGAACACATCTTGACAGTTTAATTAGGCTCAATAACACAGACATGAAAAGCCCCAAATTTGAACATGAACCCTAAATATCTAGATCATGCATACTGATGTTTTGGTACAATTAACAAGCATAGACATGTTCTAAACATATAAACAAACAAATCCCACCATAAATATACACAAAAACATCATTCAAACACAAAAAACTATTTCGACTTAAACCCTAATTTTCGAAAACAATTCCAACGTGAAAACTGTTGTGATTAGGCAATAGGGATATGATTATATGACGTTTAAGTACAAAAGCCCTATGATTTCTAACCCTAAAACACAATTATACGTGAAACTTGTGATTTTCGAAAACCCTAGTTCTAACAATTCAAATTGCGTGAAATCTAGCCATCTAAAGTTAAATTGGTTGAAAACCATA
>LBNU01010223.1:0-20166 GCA_014162995.1 Artemisia annua
TAAGGAGCCGAACGCGGGGGTCAGCCCCCGGAACCCGAAGGAGCCGAACGCGGGGGTCAGCCCCCTGAACCCCACGGAGCCGAACGCGGGGGTCAGCCCCCTGAACCCGAAGGAGCCGAACGCGGGGGTCAGCCCCCTGAGCCCTAAGGTGCTGAGGAGGAGCCTAAGGAGCCCGATCGCTTAAGGAGCGAAAGCCGGGGGTCATATCAGGTGCATTTAGTCATCCATGAATCAAAAATGAACAATTTCAATCCCAAAAAATCGTCTTTATTCTGTAAAAAATCTTAAAAAATCGATATAACCGATCGATATATTGACTCATAAACGTTAAAACTCGATTTTGCGTGTAAAAATTCGTAAAAATCCGGGGTCTATGACATATTCAATTAAACGTAACCGTAGACACATCAGTTGAACAAGAAAATAGCGAAAAGTGAGGCTAGAGTTTGATCCCTTTGCCCACCCGAAACTCGAAAACGGTTCCTACACTCATCTTGATTTTTTTCCCCTGAGTTTTCTGTTCATTTAAGAACATTTCGACGGTGTAAGTCGGCAATCACGTAACTCGGTTTGCGACGTCGCAGACTTCCTGTCATACTTTATTTTTTTAACGGAAAACTATTCAACGGCAATTCAAAACTTTCTTGATTATTCCTCTCTGTGCGAAGAAAATTTTGTAAAAATTTCAAGGTTTGATATCAATTTGTTCTCCTTTAAAAAAAAATAACATAGAGGCGGAAATTTTCAGACACCACAAACGAGTTATGTGATTGCCGACTTACACCGTCGATTTACATTTTTAAAACGTGACAAATATTTATAAAACCTTTTCCAATCCAAGCGGAGACATGGATATTAATGTCGATGAGCCACAGTTGTGTTGAAAAAATCTATACAAGAATTAATAAAAGAGGGGGAAAACCCAAGAAGCACGCAATATTTGGTCTTAACCCATTTGTACATAGATCTTTTAGAGTCAAATACGTCCAATTTTGATCGTTTTGTTGCAAGTACACCACGCTGCAGTACTGTAAAATCACGAAATATAGAAGATATATTTTAAGTGCTTTGGAAATCATGGAACCACCTTAATATTTACTAAACACGCATTATACTTCCCTGTAATCTTATTTTTCTTTTCATCAATTGAAATTAATCCATGCAATGTGTGCTAACATTTCAAAATAATGCTTTGAAAAACGAAGATTCCCCGACTTTAATAATAGAGCCAAACAGAGCCGAGCGGTACGCTGCGTGCTGCCAGCGCGACGCGCGCATTGGCGCCTACAAACCTAACAGGAGGACCTAACAACAAGCGACCTTACTTGGTTCCTGCCCGATCGGCGAAGTATCGATTTCGAAACTAAAAATTTAGTCCATGCAACCCCTGTCGATTTTTCCCGATTTGGAACTGAGAAAAACATTTCAAGATTTCAGTCGCATCCTATGAAGTTAAAGGCGTAGAATCGATTCCGCACAGTCTTGGCTCTCTGCAAGGCTTCCTTAGCCAAAGAACATTCAAAAACGAGCTTTTCTGACCAATTTTTGACTCTATGTCTAGAGCGTTTTCAGCGGACAGCCCGAAGCGAGGGACTCGCGGAGCTTTTCAGACTGGAGAATCGCACTTAGCGGGTAAATTCCAAGCGAGCTTCTTTGGTTTCAGCCTGATCAGCGAACTTTCAATTTTGACCCCGAATATTTAGTCCGTGGTTCGTACCCCTGTAGATTTTTCTCGATTTGGGACTGAGAAAAAAATTTCAAGATTTCAGTCGCATCCTATGTAGTCGAAGGCGTAGAATCGATTCCGCAGGTTTTTAGCGTCAAAATCGAAAGTTCGCCGATCGAGCCGAAAGCAAGTTATGCCGCTTGGAAATGACCCACTGAGTACGATTTTCCAGTCGAAAAAGCTCCGCGAGTCCCTCATTTCGAGCTATCCGCTGAACACGCTCCAGAGAAAGAGTCAAAAATTGGTCTGAAATGCTCGTGTTTGACCAGTTTTTGACTGTTTCTCGACTCAGGAAGTCTCGCCGAGAAATGGAACCGTGTGGAATCGATTCTACGCCTCCAAAATTCGTTAGATGCGACTGCAATCTTGATTTTTTTTTTATCAGTCCAAAATCGAGTAAAATCGACAGGCGTTACATTAACCGAATTTTAAGCGTCAAAATCGAAATTTCACCGATCGAGCCGAAAGCAACTTAGGCCGCTTGGAAATGACCCGCTGAGTGCGATTTTCCAGTCGGAAAAGCTCCACAAGTCCCTCGCTTTGAACTATCCGCTGAAACGCTCCAGAGAAAGAGTCAAAAATTGGGCAGACAAACTCGTTTTTGACCAGTTTATAACCTTATCCCGGCTCAGGATGTCTCGCCATGAGTCGGGACCGTGCGGAATCGATTCTACGCCTCCAAATACGAAGGATGCGACTGAAATCCTGAAATTTTTTCTCAGTCCAAAAAAGAGAAAAATCGACATATGGATTACATCGACTAAATTTTTCGGGTCAAAGGCGAATGTTCGCGGATTGGGCCGAAACCAGGGAAGCTCGCTTGGAATTGACCCGCTCAGTGCGATTTTCCAGTCGGAAAAGCTCCGCGAGTACCTCGCTTAGAGCTATCCGCTTAAAACGCTTTAGAGAACGAGTCAAAAAGTGGTCAGAAAAGCTCGTTTTTGACCAGATTTTGACTGTTTCTCGGCTTCGGAAGTCTCGCCGAGAATCGGAACTGTGCGTTTGCGGTATTCAAAAATCTCCGCTCCCATCTTACTTTTTGGCGGAGAGCAAAGCAATTTCATTCCTTGGATTTTCCACACAGTTTTCTTCACGCAGACGAAAAATCCCGGGGTTTTAAAAAATTGACGTTGAGTGGTTTTCATGATAAAATAATGTATGACAGGAAGTCTGCAACGTTACAAACTGAGATACGTGGCCTCGTCGTTTCACCGTCTATTTGGGTTCATTACTACACAGATCGATGTTAATGTCAACCTGCGATAACTATGAGAGATGAACAAATTTTCACTTTGTGTGCGTCGTTTTTCCATCTTTTTAATCCATGAAATCGAAAAAAAAAAAAAAAAAAAAAAATTTACCATCCAATTTTCGTTGTTACAGAGAGGTTACTTGTTGGCAGCCCCTGTTTTGCCGTTACGCATAAAATCAACCACGTTTAATAGAGATACATCTAGTCGCTTTCAGTTTGAACCAGGTTTCAGGTTTGAAGTTTCATTTATTCATAAAACTTGGGTAATGTTAAATGTGAAGTTTAACGTGCTTTCAGGCTTAAAAATGTTTTCTCGACTTTGAATTTTAGCCAGGACACGATGCAAGACTAATTGTATTAAACTACTTCAAACTCTTCTCTTTTCAAAGTGCGGCATGGTAACTGGTAAGTTCCTGCTGAACTTGGTCCAATTCGTTGCTCCTATGGCGTAAGGGTATATCTCAAATTCCGCATGAGTCCCGGCACAGTGGTTTTGAAGCAAAAAAAAAATGTACCCAAAAATGGTTTGCTCAAGGTGAGTCCATGGTACGTGCACACTTAAATTCGCGAAAAATCAAAATCTTGGCTAGTGCTATTTTCTAAATACGCGCTTTGAAATTTTCAAAGTAAATGCAACTTTTCTATTGATCTTGATCCACTTTTTATTTATTTGTACATTGAATCGGTGTTGATCGGTTCACGTTTTCATTTTTTATTCGAATGAAGTCGATCGTATACATGCCCTCTCCTTACACGCACACTTCCATTCATACTCTTTTTTTTAACCGAAAAATTCGCCTTCTGCTGCGTCTGCGGCAATTGTTGTTACGAGTATGCGGTGCGTGCTGGTTTCAGGTAGATACATACTCGACTCTTTGAAGGCGTTTTGTGTGCGAGAGCAATTCGCCAGTTCTCCAACAGGGTACGCCACTTGCGCACATAAACGCCTTCACAGAGTCGAGTATGTAATGACCTGAAACCAGCACGCACAACATATTCGTAACAACAATTGCTGCAGACGCAGCTGAAGGCGAATTGCTCTCGCACATAAAACGCCGGCCGTCAGAGATTCGTGTATGTAATGACCTGAAACCAGCACGCACAACATATTCGTAACAACAATTGCCGCAGACGCAGCTGAAGACGAATTTTTCAGTTAAAAAAAAAAAGGGTATGAAAGGAAGTGTGCGTGTAACGAGAGGGTATGTATGATCGACATGAATCGAACGAAAAATGAAAACGTGAACCGATCAACACCGATTCAATGTACAAATAAATAAAAATCGGATCAAAATCAGTGGAAAAGTTGCATTTACTATGAAAATCTCAAATCGCGTATTTCGAAAAAAGGATCAGTCAAGATTTTGATTTTTAGCAATTTTACGTGTACACGTACCATAGACTCGCCCCCTGCAAACCATTTTTGGATACAATTTTGTCGCCTTTTTTTTATCTTTTAGATAAAATATCTCGGCGGATTTTGAGTTTTCAGCAAAAAAAGGACGATCGCCCCTGCGCATGAGTCTAAAGGAATCATTCTAAACCCAAAAATCGGCAAAATTAAGAGAAATGAAAGCAGAATAGTGTTTGGAAAAAAACCTCACATTCGATACAGAAATCGGTCAAGGGTCGATTCCAAGCGAGCTTACTTGGTTCCGACCCTATCGGCGAAATTTCCATTTTGACCCGAAAAATTTAGTCCATGTTATCCGTGTCGATTTTTCTCGATTTGGGACGGAGAAAAATATTCGAGATTTCAGTCGCATCCTACGTTGCTGGAAGCGTAAAATCGATTCAGCACGGTCCCGACACTCTGCGAGGCTTCCTGAGTCGAGAAACAGTCATAAGCTGGTCAAAAAAGAAGCTTTTCTGACCACTTTTTGCCTGCTTCTCTGGAGCGTTTTCAGCGGGTAGCTCAAAGCCAGGGACTCGCGGAGCTTTTCCAACTCGAAAATCGAACACAGCGGGTCAATTCCAAGCGAGCTCAGATCCAAAGGAGTCAACGTCACGAGATAATTGATAGGCTTGGAGGACAAGGCGCACATGGCGCACAAGTGCAGTTTCTGCTATTTCGAGAAATACGTGTTTGAAGTTTCGAAATTATACATGGATCCTTATGACGGAATAAATGTTCAAACTGACCTTTTGATGCTTAAAAATTGGAATTTGGGAGCGAATTTTTCACAGAATATGCATCAAGACTAGTTTTACTGGAAATTAAAACCATCTCAATTTTTTTAAAAACTGCCTGTATGCGCCTTTTTATCTCTGAAATATTTATCAGTGTATAAGTCGCAGGGAGTCAGCAATCGCCGGCAATTTGCAAGCTCCGTACTTGTCAATTCGTCAAATTGTAATTACGATAACATCGATATAGTAAAGATTTCTTTACGCCTTCAAATCCAGCGATACTCTCCGCTTTGCCAAGGAGTTAGTTTAGTTGCTTAACCGAACCTAACACAGATTATTGATGGCATTTCACGAACTCGCGAGTGTGCTAGCTTACACCATGTATCCAAGAAGAAGGGGCTAACGTATGTTTGAATTCAAAGCATAATAATCCCTACTTCCAATCTCGTTTTTTCACTTTAAAACGATTAAATTTGTTGATAAAACACGAATAGATAACTCGAAGCAAGGGACTCGCGGAGCTTTTCCGACTGGAAAATCGCACTCAGCGGGTCATTTCCAATCGAGCTTCCTTGGTTTCGGCTCGACCGGCGAACTTCCGATTTTGACGCTAAAAAATTTAGTCCATGTAACCCCTGTAGATTTTTCTCGATTTGGGATTGAGAGAAAAATTTCGAGATTTCAGTCGCATCCTGCGCAGTTGGAAACGTAGAATCGATTCCACACGGTCCCGACACTTGGCGAGGCTTCCTGAGCCGAAAAACAGTCAAAAACAGGTAAAAAACGAGCTTTTTCCACCACTTTTTGACTCTTTCTCTCGAGCATTTTCAACAGAAAGCTCGAAGCGTGTGTCTCGCGGAACTTTTCCGACAGGAAAATCTTATTCAGCGGGGCAATTCCAAGCGAGCTTACTTGGTTTCACCCCGTTTGGCTAACTTTCAATTTCACGGAAAAAAATCAGGGTAGGGTTCGGCACTACCTATGGGTAGTTTTAGGGTTGGTAGTCCTGAGGAACAGAACATGTATTCGTCAACGCTACCTGTCGCTGTTCGTAGCGCCTACCCGCCGCTTGACTGCAACACACACGGCAAGCTTGTCTCCACAAGTAGAATTTCTCTTGCGGAAGGCTAGAATGTCCGGGATGCGTATGCGCCGTGGACTGCTCGACTATCGTCATCGTATTCGCCTCGGACGAGGAAAGAAAACATGGCTGCCCCGCGTCGCGTTGCCCAGTCCGGCGCTTTATNGCACTACACACGGCAAGCTTGTCTCCACAAGTAGAATTTCTCTTGCGGAAGGCTAGAATGTCCGGGATGCGTATGCGCCGTGGACTGCTCGACAATCGTCATCGTATTCGCCTCGGACGAGGAAAGAAAACATGGCTGCCCCGCGTCGCGTTGCCCAGTCCGGCGCTTTATTTAAAGTAATAGTTTAATACTATGAGAAAAGAATCAACACCCGAAAACTCCGATTTTCCTTGACATAAGCAAGCTGGCCAGGACGGCCTAGTGGTTAGCGTGTCTGACTCTAGACCCATAGATCCCGGGTTCGAATCCCGGTGGTGGCGACAAATTTTCACCGAACTGACGAGTGAATCTGCAGAAACAGATTCTACTCGACCTTAATCCCTGAAAATTTGAAAGCCGGAGCTATGGAGCATGAATGTTCTAAAAGTCTCCCTGATGCCCGTTGACAATCAAATAATTTCTTTGTAAAAACTCGTGTCTATAGCTAGCTATGGCTTCCTGAGCAACAAAAAAAACAGGAAGAAAAGCCAAATAAACTGCAAGAAAAATTTTAAAAAATAAAAAATTAAAAAAAAAATAAAAATAATTGAAAAAACTATATTGTGCGCAGTGAAATTATGCTCTACGGGTATAATCAGATTTTTTCGCACATTTTGGCAACTTTGCATCAAGTAGGCTTCAGCCCTACCGGATCTATCCTTGGAGCCTTCTGTTTCTGCACGGTCTTGGCGCTCTGCGAGGCTTCCTTAGCCGAAAAACAGTCAAAAACAGGTCAAAAACGAGCTTTTCTGACCAATTTTTGACTCTTTGGCTAGAGCGTTTTCAGCGGACAGCCCGAAGCGAGGGACTCGCGGAGCTTTTCAGACTGGAGAATCGCACTTAGCGTGTCAATTCCAAGCGAGCTTCCTCGGTTTCAGCCTGATCGGCGAACTTTCGATTTCGACCCCGAAAATTTAGTCGATTAAAGAATTAGGATGCGACTGAAATCTCGATTTTTTTTCTCAGTCCAAAATCGAGGAAAATCGACAGGCGTTACAAGGACTAAATTTTTAGAGTCACAATCGAAAGTTCATTGATACGGCCGAAACCACGAAAGCTCGCTTGGAATTGACTCGCTGAGTTCGATTTTCGAGTCAGCAAAGTTCCGCGAGTCCCTCGCTTTGAGCTATCCGCTGAAAACCTTCCAGAGAAAGAGTCAAAAATTGGTCTGAAAAACTCGTTTTTGACCAGTTTTTGACTTTTTCTCGGCTCAGGAAGTCTCGCTAAGAGTCGGGACCGTGCGGAATCGATTCTACGCCTCCAACTACGTAGGATGAGACTGAAATCTCGAAATTTTTTCTCAGTCCAAAATCGAGAAAAATTGTCATGGGTTCCATGGACTGAATTTTTCGGGTCAAAATCGAAAGTTCGCCCATCGGGCCAAAACCAAGTAAGCTCGCTTGGAATTGACTCGCTGAGTGGGATTTTCTAGTCGGTTCCAGAGGGGAGACGGAATTAGGTATTTTTGCATCAAGCTCTTTTAGTCCATGAAACCCCAGTCGATTTTTCCCGATTCATTCCGATGAATGAAAATAATCAGAGATTAGTATCAAATCCCATGTAGGTACTTGGAGGCGTAGAATCGATTCCCATTGGTCCCGAGGCTCGGCGGAGCTTTCTTAGCCGAGAAACGGTCAAAAACTCCACTGTTTTTGACCGTTTCGCGAAAGTTCACCGACCGCGCGTTTTTCGCCGATCCAGCGGACCAGCGGACTCGCAGAGCTTTTTAGACCAGAAAATCGGACTCAGCGGGTCATTTCCAAGGGGACTTGCCCGGTTTCAGCCCGATCGGAGAACTTTCGATTTTGACCCCGAAATTTCACTCCATGGTACCCCTGTCGATTTTTCTCGATTTTGGAGGAGAAAAAAAATTTCGAGCTGAGTGTCGGATCTTACATAGTTGGAGGCGTAGAATCGATTCCGCACGGTCTTGACTCTCGGCGAGGCTCTCTGAGCCGAGAAACAGTCAGAAACTGGTCAAAAACGAGCATTTCCGACCACTTTTTGACTCTTTTTCTGGAGCATTTTCAGCAGATAGCTGTAAGCGAGGGACTTGCGGAGCTTTTCGGACTCGAAAATCGCACTCAGCGAGTCAATTCAAAGCGAGCTTACTTGGTTTTTGCCCGATGGGCGAACTTTCGATTTCGACCCGAAAAATTTAGTCCATGTAACCCATGTCAGTTTTTCTCCAGTTTGGACTGAGAAAAAACGTTTGAAATTTCAGTTGCATCCTACGTAGTTGGAGGCGTAGAATCGATTCCGCACGGTCCCGACTCTCTGCGAGACTTCCTGAGCCGAGAAACAGTCAAAAACGAGCATTTCTGAACACTTTTTGACTCTTTCTCCGTAGCGTTTTCAGCAGATAGCTCTAAGCGAGGGACTCGCGGAGCTTTCGGACTCGAAAATCGCACTCAGCGGGTCAATTCCAAGCGGCCTAACTTGCTTTCGGCTCGATCGGCGAACTATCGATTTTGACGCTAAAAGTTTAGTCCATGTAACCCCTGTCGATTTTTCTCGATTTGGGACTGAAAAAAAAAATTCGAGATTTCAGTCTCATCCTACGCAGTTGGAGGCGTAGAATCGATTCCGCACGGTCTTGGCGCTCTGCGAGGCTTCCTTAGCCGAAAAACAGTCAAAAACAGGTCAAAAACGAGCTTTTCTGACCAATTTTTGACTCTTTGGCTAGAGCGTTTTCAGCGGACAGCCCGAAGCGAGGGACTCGCGGAGCTTTTCAGACTGGAGAATCGCACTTAGCGTGTCAATTCCAAGCGAGCTTCCTCGGTTTCAGCCTGATCGGCGAACTTTCGATTTCGACCCCGAAAATTTAGTCGATTAAAGAATTAGGATGCGACTGAAATCTCGATTTTTTTTCTCAGTCCAAAATCGAGGAAAATCGACAGGCGTTACAAGGACTAAATTTTTAGAGTCACAATCGAAAGTTCATTGATACGGCCGAAACCACGAAAGCTCGCTTGGAATTGACTCGCTGAGTTCGATTTTCGAGTCAGCAAAGTTCCGCGAGTCCCTCGCTTTGAGCTATCCGCTGAAAACCTTCCAGAGAAAGAGTCAAAAATTGGTCTGAAAAACTCGTTTTTGACCAGTTTTTGACTTTTTCTCGGCTCAGGAAGTCTCGCTAAGAGTCGGGACCGTGCGGAATCGATTCTACGCCTCCAACTACGTAGGATGAGACTGAAATCTCGAAATTTTTTCTCAGTCCAAAATCGAGAAAAATTGTCATGGGTTCCATGGACTGAATTTTTCGGGTCAAAATCGAAAGTTCGCCCATCGGGCCAAAACCAAGTAAGCTCGCTTGGAATTGACTCGCTGAGTGGGATTTTCTAGTCGGTTCCAGAGGGGAGACGGAATTAGGTATTTTTGCATCAAGCTCTTTTAGTCCATGAAACCCCAGTCGATTTTTCCCGATTCATTCCGATGAATGAAAATAATCAGAGATTAGTATCAAATCCCATGTAGGTACTTGGAGGCGTAGAATCGATTCCGCGACGTCCTGAGGCTCGCCGGAGCTTCCTGGACCGAGAAACAGTAAAAAACGAGTGTTAATTTCTGGAAGTTTCGGGCATGGTCGAATATCCGCGGTTATCCGCGATTGTCAAGTCTGATCGACTCGTGAAGCATTTTGGATCGGAAATTCGGACTCCTCGACTCATTTTATGGGGGACGAGCTTCATTTCAGCCCGATCTGAGAACTTTCGATTTTGACCCGAAAAGTAAAACCTGCATGGTTACCCGACAAACACAAAATTTCAACAACGAAGCTGCTGGGAGTAAGGTAAGTCTCTAAAGTACAGGAAATCTAAGTAGTCCTTGAACAATGAACTTTTTTACAGGTTTGTAGAATGTTTTGGGATTTTGCAGTGCTTCCGCAGGGCCGGATTTATACCCACTTGCCGCCCGTGGGCCGCCCCCTTTTCATTCGTTTTGAAATATCAAGCTCGAACCATCAAGTGAACAAGCCGGAGTAGGAGGGGTGCATAAGACGTGTTTATTCGTCTTGGGCACATTTTTTTCAAAGCCCTGTCAACACTAGCCAAAGTTCACGGAACATAGCGCAAAAGTTAAGTTCCGTAAACCTTTCTCTGTGTGGTCCAGGCCTTCCATTTATTAGAAATGAACGAAAAAATTATGAAAGAATAAATATGAATGTGGTTTAATAATTTTAATTTCCGCCACCGCGCTAACCGGACTGTTTTTGACGAAATGCATTAAGTATTCATGCAGTCTTGTAGGCACTATGAGTCTCACGCCAACCGCTGCTGACCGCACTGCGTTTGACGCAATGCGTGAAGTATTCGGGGAGTCTTGAAGGCGCTAAATGTGTTTCATGCTGACTGGCGCGGCGCGCGAAGGGCTTCTCCTTTTCAACTCAAATCCTTGTCATCATTGCTCTTTGCGCCGCGTCGCTCCAGGCCAAACTGCGTGTTTGGTTTCTCTCTCAACTATACCAATGAAAGGCGCTGTCTCTTGTATCGCTGAAAGACGAACAAATTCAACGCAAAAAATTCATTACTATATGTATACTTTAACTCTCAGGAAATGAGAGATTTTGACGCCTTTTCTCGTTTTTCATTTTTTTTTTCTGAATCCGTTTTTTTTTTATACCTAGATTTGAAAATTTGCCGCCCCCTAAAATTGCCGCCATTGGCCGCGGCCCATGTGACCACCCCCTAAATCCGGCCCTGGATTAGGGGCTGGGGAGGAACACTTTGACGATGAACTCCTAAGCCACGTACATCGTTTGCGGTATTCAAAAATCTCCGCTCCCATTTTACTTTTTGGCGGAGAGCAGAGCAATTTCATTCCTTGGATTTTCCACACAGTTTTCTTCACGCAGACGAAAAATCCCGGGGTTTTAAAAAATTGACGTTGAATGGTTTTCATGATAAAATAATGTATGACAGGAAGTCTGCAACGTTGCAAACTGAGATACGTGGCCTCGTAGTTTCATCGTCTATTTGGGTTCATTACTACGCAGATCGATGTTAATGTCAACCTGCGATAACTATGAGAGATGAACAAATTTTCACTTTGTGTGCGTCGTTTTTCCATCTTCTTAATCCATGAAATCGAAAAAAAAAAAAAAAAATTTACCATCCAATTTTCGTTGTTACAGAGAGGTTACTTGTTGGCAGCCCCTGTTTTGCCGTTACGCATAAAATCAACCACGTTTAATAGAGATACATCTAGTCGCTTTCAGTTTGAACCAGGTTTCAGGTTTGAAGTTTCATTTATTCATAAAACTTGGGTAATGTTAAATGTGAAGTTTAACGTGCTTTCAGGCTTAAAAATGTTTTCTCGACTTTGAATTTTAGCCAGGACACGATGCAAGACTAATTGTATTAAACTACTTCAAACTCTTCTCTTTTCAAAGTGCGGCATGGTAACTGGTAAGTTCCTGCTGAACTTGGTCCAATTCGTTGCTCCTATGGCGTAAGGGTATATCTCAAATTCCGCATGAGTCCCGGCACAGTGGTTTTGAAGCAAAAAAAAAATGTACCCAAAAATGGTTTGCTCAAGGTGAGTCCATGGTACGTGCACACTTAAATTCGCGAAAAATCAAAATCTTGGCTAGTGCTATTTTCTAAATACGCGCTTTGAAATTTTCAAAGTAAATGCAACTTTTCTATTGATCTTGATCCACTTTTTATTTATTTGTACATTGAATCGGTGTTGATCGGTTCACGTTTTCATTTTTTATTCGAATGAAGTCGATCGTATACATGCCCTCTCCTTACACGCACACTTCCATTCATACTCTTTTTTTTAACCGAAAAATTCGCCTTCTGCTGCGTCTGCGGCAATTGTTGTTACGAGTATGCGGTGCGTGCTGGTTTCAGGTAGATACATACTCGACTCTTTGAAGGCGTTTTGTGTGCGAGAGCAATTCGCCAGTTCTCCAACAGGGTACGCCACTTGCGCACATAAACGCCTTCACAGAGTCGAGTATGTAATGACCTGAAACCAGCACGCACAACATATTCGTAACAACAATTGCTGCAGACGCAGCTGAAGGCGAATTGCTCTCGCACATAAAACGCCGGCCGTCAGAGATTCGTGTATGTAATGACCTGAAACCAGCACGCACAACATATTCGTAACAACAATTGCCGCAGACGCAGCTGAAGACGAATTTTTCAGTTAAAAAAAAAAGGGTATGAAAGGAAGTGTGCGTGTAACGAGAGGCAATGTATGATCGACATGAATCGAACGAAAAATGAAAACGTGAACCGATCAACACCGATTCAATGTACAAATAAATAAAAATCGGATCAAAATCAGTGGAAAAGTTGCATTTACTATGAAAATCTCAAATCGCGTATTTCGAAAAAGGATCAGTCAAGAATTTGATTTTTCGCAATTTTACGTGTACACGTACCATAGACTTGCCCCCTGCAAACCATTTTTGGATACATTTTTGTCGCTTTTTTTTTTATCTTTTAGAAAAAAAAATCTCCGCAGATTTTGAATTTTCAGCAAAAAAAAGGACGAAAGCCCCTGCGCATGAGTCTAAAGAATCATTCTAAACCCAAAAATCGGCAAGATTAAGAGAAATGATAGCAGAATAGTGTTTGGAAAAAAACCTCACTTTCGATACAGAAATCGGTCAAGGGTCAATTCCAAGCGAGCTTACTTGGTTCCGACCCTATCGGCGAAATTTCCATTTTGACCCGAAACATTTAGTCCATGTTATCCGTGTCGATTTTTCTCGATTTGGGACGGAGAAAAATATTCGAGATTTCAGTCGCATCCTACGTTGCTGGAAGCGTAGAATCGATACCGCACGGTCCCGACTCTCGGGGAGGCTTCCTGAGCCGAGAAACAGTAAGAAACTGGTCAAAAACGAGCTTTTCTGACCACTTTTTGACTCTTTCTCTAGAGCGTTTTCAGCGGCTAGCTCGAAGCAAGGGATTTGCGGAGCTATTTCGACTGAAAAATTGCACTCGGTTCACGGTTCTGGGTTTCACACTTAAATTTCCTTATCAGATAAGATTTAGTTGGTCATCGATGCTCCATTAATCCATGCTTTACGCTTTCCTAATGGACCAAAGGACAAAGTACTTTTTCTTCAATTATGATTATTCACAGTTAATCAAAGAAAACTCATTTTATCCGTGCAAAACTATTTAAATTCACGACCGCTTTTGAGTGAGTTGCGATCTTGTAAACGGCGACTCTTTCAGTTTCACTTCAGAATACGATGACCGAACCAAGGGACTTAAAATACACAATCTGATCCAGCCGCCTGCGCTCTCTGCATTTAAAAAGGACGTAGATACCAAAAACAATCTTAATATTATTTCAAAATAATATTCCTCGGCATTTTCCCAATATGCATCTAGATTTAAACACCCAAAATTATGAACTTTTTGGTCAACATCATTGTACAAGGCCACTCATAGTGGATACAGAGCGCCTTCAAATCAATCCGTAAACTTAACGTAAAATTCTGATACCACTATTCGTGCGTCACGACAGTCATTTTGCATACCCGGCCATTTGAAGGCGTTTCGTTGACTTCAGGCAAACTGGTCAAAAACGAGTGTTTCTGGCCACTTTTTGAGTTTTTCTTTGGATCGTCTTCCGCGGATAGCTCGAAGCGAGGGACTCGCGGAGCTTTCCGACTGGAAAATCGCACTCAGCAGGTCATTTCCAAGCGGACTAGCTTGGTTTCGGCCCGTTCGGCGAACTTTTGATTTTGACCATAAAAATTTAGTCCAAGTAATCCTTGTCGATTTTCCTCGATTTTGGACTGAGAGAAAATTTCGAGATATCAGTAGCATCCTACGCACTTGGAGGCGTCAAATCAATTCCGCACGGTTTTGACTCTCGGCGAGGCTCCCTGAGCCGAGAAACATTCAGAAACTGGTCAAAAACGAGCATTTCTGACTCCTTTTTGAATCTTTCTCTGGAGCGTTTTCAGCGGATAGCTTTAAGCGAGGGAGTCGCGAACCTTTACCGACTCGAAAATCGCACTCGGCGGGTCAATTCCAAGTTACCTTACTTGGTGCCGGTCCGATTGGCGAACTTTTGATTTTGTCAAGCCGAGAACCAGTCAAAAACAGGGGAAAAACGAGCATTTCTGACCACTTTTTGACCCTTTCTCTGGAGCGTTTTCAGCAGATAGCTCGAAGCAAGGGACTTACGGAGCTATTCCGACTGGAAAATTGCACTCAGCGGGTCATTTCCAAGGGGACTTGCCCGGTTTCAGCCCGATCGAAGAACTTTCGATTTTGACCCCGAAATTTCACTCCATGGTACCCCTGTCGATTTTTCTCGATTTTGGAGGAGAAAAAAAATTTCGAGCTGAGTGTCGGATCTTACATAGTTGGAGGCGTAGAATCGATTCCCATTGGTCCCGAGGCTCGGCGGAGCTTTCTTAGCCGAGAAACGGTCAAAAACTCCACTGTTTTTGACCGTTTCGCGAAAGTTCACCGACCGCGCGTTTTTCGCCGATCCAGCGGACCAGCGGACTCGCAGAGCTTCTTAGACCAGAAAATCGGACTCAGCGGGTCATTTCCAAGGGGACTTGCCCGGTTTCAGCCCGATCGGAGAACTTTCGATTTTGACCCCGAAATTTCACTCCATGGTACCCCTGTCGATTTTTCTCGATTTTGGAGGAGAAAAAAAATTTCGAGCTGAGTGTCGGATCTTACATAGTTGGAGGCGTAGAATCGATTCCCATTGGTCCCGAGGCTCGGCGGAGCTTTCTTAGCCGAGAAACGGTCAAAAACTCCACTGTTTTTGACCGTTTCGCGAAAGTTCACCGACCGCGCGTTTTTCGCCGATCCAGCGGACCAGCGGACTCGCAGAGCTTTTTAGACCAGAAAATCGGACTCAGCGGGTCATTTCCAAGGGGACTTGCCCGGTTTCAGCCCGATCGGAGAACTTTCGATTTTGACCCCGAAATTTCACTCCATGGTACCCCTGTCGATTTTTCTCGATTATGGAGGAGAAAAAAAATTTCGAGCTGAGTGTCGGATCTTACATAGTTGGAGGCGTAGAATCGATTCCGCACGGTCTTGACTCTCGGCGAGGCTCTCTGAGCCGAGAAACAGTCAGAAACTGGTCAAAAACGAGCATTTCCGACCACTTTTTGACTCTTTTTCTGGAGCATTTTCAGCAGATAGCTGTAAGCGAGGGACTTGCGGAGCTTTTCGGACTCGAAAATCGCACTCAGCGAGTCAATTCAAAGCGAGCTTACTTGGTTTTTGCCCGATGGGCGAACTTTCGATTTCGACCCGAAAAATTTAGTCCATGTAACCCATGTCAGTTTTTCTCCAGTTTGGACTGAGAAAAAACGTTTGAAATTTCAGTTGCATCCTACGTAGTTGGAGGCGTAGAATCGATTCCGCACGGTCCCGACTCTCTGCGAGACTTCCTGAGCCGAGAAACAGTCAAAAACGAGCATTTCTGAACACTTTTTGACTCTTTCTCCGTAGCGTTTTCAGCAGATAGCTCTAAGCGAGGGACTCGCGGAGCTTTCGGACTCGAAAATCGCACTCAGCGGGTCAATTCCAAGCGGCCTAACTTGCTTTCGGCTCGATCGGCGAACTATCGATTTTGACGCTAAAAGTTTAGTCCATGTAACCCCTGTCGATTTTTCTCGATTTGGGACTGAAAAAAAAAATTCGAGATTTCAGTCTCATCCTACGCAGTTGGAGGCGTAGAATCGATTCCGCACGGTCTTGGCGCTCTGCGAGGCTTCCTTAGCCGAAAAACAGTCAAAAACAGGTCAAAAACGAGCTTTTCTGACCAATTTTTGACTCTTTGGCTAGAGCGTTTTCAGCGGACAGCCCGAAGCGAGGGACTCGCGGAGCTTTTCAGACTGGAGAATCGCACTTAGCGTGTCAATTCCAAGCGAGCTTCCTCGGTTTCAGCCTGATCGGCGAACTTTCGATTTCGACCCCGAAAATTTAGTCGATTAAAGAATTAGGATGCGACTGAAATCTCGATTTTTTTTCTCAGTCCAAAATCGAGGAAAATCGACAGGCGTTACAAGGACTAAATTTTTAGAGTCACAATCGAAAGTTCATTGATACGGCCGAAACCACGAAAGCTCGCTTGGAATTGACTCGCTGAGTTCGATTTTCGAGTCAGCAAAGTTCCGCGAGTCCCTCGCTTTGAGCTATCCGCTGAAAACCTTCCAGAGAAAGAGTCAAAAATTGGTCTGAAAAACTCGTTTTTGACCAGTTTTTGACTTTTTCTCGGCTCAGGAAGTCTCGCTAAGAGTCGGGACCGTGCGGAATCGATTCTACGCCTCCAACTACGTAGGATGAGACTGAAATCTCGAAATTTTTTCTCAGTCCAAAATCGAGAAAAATTGTCATGGGTTCCATGGACTGAATTTTTCGGGTCAAAATCGAAAGTTCGCCCATCGGGCCAAAACCAAGTAAGCTCGCTTGGAATTGACTCGCTGAGTGGGATTTTCTAGTCGGTTCCAGAGGGGAGACGGAATTAGGTATTTTTGCATCAAGCTCTTTTAGTCCATGAAACCCCAGTCGATTTTTCCCGATTCATTCCGATGAATGAAAATAATCAGAGATTAGTATCAAATCCCATGTAGGTACTTGGAGGCGTAGAATCGATTCCCATTGGTCCCGAGGCTCGGCGGAGCTTTCTTAGCCGAGAAACGGTCAAAAACTCCAGTATTTTTGACCGTTTCGCGAAAGTTCACCGACCGCGCGTTTTTCGCCGATCCAGCGGACCAGCGGACTCGCAGAGCTTTTTAGACNGACTAAACTTTTAGCGTCAAAATCGATAGTTCGCCGATCGAGCCGAAAGCAAGTTAGGCCGCTTGGAATTGACCCGCTGAGTGCGATTTTCGAGTCCGAAAGCTCCGCGAGTCCCTCGCTTAGAGCTATCTGCTGAAAACGCTACGGAGAAAGAGTCAAAAAGTGTTCAGAAATGCTCGTTTTTGACTGTTTCTCGGCTCAGGAAGTCTCGCAGAGAGTCGGGACCGTGCGGAATCGATTCTACGCCTCCAACTACGTAGGATGCAACTGAAATTTCAAACGTTTTTTCTCAGTCCAAACTGGAGAAAAACTGACATGGGTTACATGGACTAAATTTTTCGGGTCGAAATCGAAAGTTCGCCCATCGGGCAAAAACCAAGTAAGCTCGCTTTGAATTGACTCGCTGAGTGCGATTTTCGAGTCCGAAAAGCTCCGCAAGTCCCTCGCTTACAGCTATCTGCTGAAAATGCTCCAGAAAAAGAGTCAAAAAGTGGTCGGAAATGCTCGTTTTTGACCATGAACGCGCTGCCACATCTGTTTCTGAACGTCGCGGGTCATCTAGCGTGGAACGCAAGCGCGAGGTAGGCTTCAGCACTACCTTGGCTTACGACTGCGAAATCAGGTACCGCGCGGTAGTGTTGAAGGGCAGAAACTAGTCCTCAACCCTAACTCATTTTTTTCCGTGTTTGACCCGAAATGCTTCGTCTAACTTTCGATTTTGACGCTAAAAAATTTAGTCCATATAACCCCTTTAGATTTTTCTCCATTTGGGACTGAGAAAAAAATTTCGAGATATCAGTCGCATCCTATTAAGTTCGAGGCGTAGAATCAATTCCACACGGTCTTGACTCTTGGTGAGGCTCCCTGAGCCGAGAAACATTCAGAAACTGGTCGAAAACGAGAATTTCTGACTCCTTTTTGAATCTTTCTCTCGAGCGTATTCAGCATATAGCTCGAAGCGAGGGAGTCGCGGACCTTTTCCGACTAGAAAATCGCACTCAGCGGGTCAATTCCAAGTTACCTTACTTGGTGTCGGTCCGATTGGCGAACTTTTGATTTTGTCCAGCCAAGAACCAGTCAAAAGCAGGTAAAAAACGAGCATTTCAGACCACTTTATGACCCTTTCTCTGGAGCGTTTTCAGCAGATATAGCTGTGAGCGAGGGACTCGCGGAGCTTTTCCGACTGGAGAATCGCACTCAGCGGGTCATTCCCAAGCGGCATAACTTGCTTCCGGCTCGATCGGCGAATTTTCGATTTTGACGCTTAAAATTTAGTTAATGTAACGCCTGTTGATTTTACTCGATTTTGGACTGAGAAAAAAGATTCGAGATTTCAGTCGCATTCTACGTTGCTGGAAGCGTAGAATCGATTAAGCACGGTCCCGACTCTCGGCGAGGCTTCCTGAGCCGAGAAACAGTAAAAAACTGGTCAAAAACGAGCTTTTCTGACCACTTTTTGACTCTTCCTCTGGAGCGTATTCAGCGGCTAGCTCGAAGCGAGAGACTTGCGGAGCTATTCCGACTGGAAAATCGCACTCGGCGGGTCAATTCCAAGCGAGCTTACTTTTTTTCTGCCCGATCAGGGAATTTTCGATTTTGATGTTAAAAATTTAGTCCATGTAACCCCTGTCGATTTTTCTCGATTTGGGACTGAGAAAAAAATTTCTAGATTTCAGTCGCATCCTACGTAGTTGAAGGCGAAAAATTGATTCCGCACAGTCCCGACTCTCGGCGAGGCTCCCTGAGCTAAGAATCAGTCAAAAATTCGTCCAAAACTAGCGTTTCTGACCACTTTTTGTCTCTTTCTTCGGAGCGTTTTCAACGGATAACTCGTTGCGAGGGACTCGAGGTGCTTTCTCGACTGGAAAATCCACTCAGCGGGTCAATTCGTCAAATTGTAATTACGATAACATCGATATAGTAAAGATTTCTTTACGCCTTCAAATCCAGCGATACTCTCCGCTTTGCCGAGGAGTTCGTTTAGTTGCTTAACCGAACCTTACACAGATTATTGATAACATTTCACGGACTCGCGAATGTGCTAGCTGGCACCATGTATCCGAGAAGAAGGGGCTAACGTATGTTTGAATTCAAAGCATAATAAACCCTACTTCCAATCTCGTTTTTTCACTTTAAAACGATTTAATTTGTTGATTAAACACGAATAGATTGCAATTTGCCGGCATATGCTAATTGCCTGCAACATATACACCTGTGAATGTTTGTGAGGAAATTAATGAGAAAAAAAATTACTGACTGAACAATCACAATCACTGCCTGTGCAAATGTCAATTAAACAACACTAAAGCACTTTATCGATGGTGAAAGTGCAGAAGTGCGAATCTCGGAAAATACGATTTTCAAGGAGAGTAAAAAAACTGTCTGCATTCCTCTTAATTGTCGGTAGAAGGGTAAAAATTCTTGAGGATAGCAAAAATAAGATGTTTTTTCAAACTCCATCAGCAGAATCAATAATTTCTCGAACTGTTAGAAAATACGGCAGAAATACCGAGATTCGCATTTTTTGGTATTAATATTCTACACTTCATCAGGAGATACGCATTATTGCAATATGTGTTTAAAACTTGTTGGTGGTTTTGGATCATTTCAGGACTCAAAAAAGGGTTGCACCCTTAAAATCCCTTATCAGATAAGATTAAGTTGGTTATCGATGGTCCATCCATCCAAGTTTTACGCTTTCCTAATGGACCAGTAGAAAAAGTACTTATCTTCAATTCTAATTATTCACAGTTAATCAAAGAAAGCTCATTTTATCCGTGCGAAACATTCTAAATTCACAACCGCTTTTGAGAAAGTTCCGATCTTGTAAACGGCGACTCTTTCAGTTTCGCTTCAAAATACGATGACCTAACCAAGGGACTTAAAATACACAATCCGATCCAGCCGCCGGCAGTTTCTTCTTTGAATTAAGACGTAGGTGTCTACGTCTTAATTCAAACAATATAATTAATTGTGTTTTCAAAATGATATTCCTCGGCATTTTTCAAATATGCGGCTCGA
>LBNU01010224.1:3080-20823 GCA_014162995.1 Artemisia annua
AAGTAGATAACTTGGGTTAGTTGACTAGCAACTAATTCCGCCCTATCCTCCAAAACCAGAGATTTACTGCTTTCATAAAACATAAAAATACAAAAAGAATCTTCCTCCACCCTTAGACCTAGATTAGAGTAGCCTTTAGCCTAACGAACACTATTCCCTGTGAGAGAACGATCAATCCCCCGGTACTTGCCACTACACTATACTACATCGGTCAGGTACACTGCCTGGTGGGGATTGCAAGCTTCTCGAGATCCCTCGAGAGGTAAAACGTAGTGCGTGTTGCAATCCACGCGCATCACTAGACATGAAAATGTTAAATCTCAAGATGATGGAATTCTCATTCATAGATTAGCAAAGATATCTCAGATATTTGATTAATATGCTGAGGGCTATGAGTTACAGGATTATTATAAACCTGATAATCATTATGATACATTACCAAATATGAAATTGGGTAAAGTACACATGCTACGAATGATTAAGATGTTGACCATAAAGATAATCAGTTTTGAAACTTGGTTTATCTTAATAGTTATACTAGAAAATAAAGATGGGTTTCTTCAAAGATAAGGTAACCCTTGTGGTTTAAATCTTTGGATAGAAATCATATGGACAATATTGTACACGTATTTAATGCATGTCTTATGACAAGATTATTAATCACATTTAAGCAATTAACTGTGATTGAATACTCTTTCCTAAGCACATTAAATATACAAAGATGGTAAATGTCATACTCATTTTCATGAATATGAAATTTGATGATGGATTATAAAACTATTGTATAATTACTTAAGCGAGGACGATAAGTAATTAAGAGTTTTATAAATTCATATAATCTTTGAAAGTGTACAAACTGCAAGAATCCAAGTATGGACAAATGCATGCATCTAAGAGATTGTTCTTATGTTTAATTATTAAATCCATGTTTTGATTTATAATTGAAATAAGATAATTCCTAAGTATTCTTAAAAGCTAGTGGGAGTATTATGTTTAATTTCCTAAATCATTTATGCTGTAAAACATATAAGAAGTAACATTCCATATAAGTAAAATGTTAAGTCTTAGTTTGGAATTAAACTTTACATGAAAGATTTAGAAAATATGACATACAACCTTGGAATGAATGTTTATTAATATAAATATATACGGTAAATGAATCTAATAGAACATGATAAATCATTTAGAATATCTAATTGGATATGTAGAACATGAATAAAATTTAAGTATGACTCAAGGATTTTTCATGTACATCATGTTATTGTTGTATCATGCTGAATTACAAGATGATTTGACAACATTGATATCTAAACGAAAGTTATTAGATAACTTGTGTAATGAATATTCTAAAGGAATATATTTGGATATATAATCACATCCTCAGCCTGGAATAGCTTCCAGATTCTATAGATGAACAATTTTTCAAATTGTTGTAAAAATTGTCATAGCTGACAAGCTTGAATGTTTGGAAGGCATCAAACATTACACAATTGATATTAATGTTTACGGGAATTTTAAAGAGCATATTGTTATTTGCATACATTGATGCTAATGAAATTGAGATGACACTCAATACTAGTCATGGTGAGGATTTCATCTTTAGCCATATGTACTAGTTGTGCTTACTAAGAGCATAGTTGCATTATAAATTAAAGAATAAGAATACTTTAAACATCAAAATCTTTTGGAAGTTTGATTATCATAAACTGGTGGTTAATGATGTCACACACTTTATAAAATATTATGTGGCATTATCAAAATAGTTGAGTATGCACGTACAAGAACTTCACTCGTTGAATTCTTAAATAAGTATTCTCAAAATTCCGATAGATCAAAGTTGGATGATTTATGTTTTGTCAACAAGTATGAATGTCATTACTTGAGATATAATTCATCAACTATGGTTATCATGCATTGATCTATTTAGTATTTGGATAAGAGATGTTAAACAATTATTATTTATAATGAATTAAACTACTTGATACGTTTGTTTTCATTAATAATAAATTGTATCCTATATTTGCATGCTTAAATTCGTGAATAAATGTTATTTTAAATTGTCCGTTGTCGGTTAATAATATGGGAATATTATTAAATTAAGACAAATCTGAAGGTTGGTATAATATACTTAAAGTATATTGATGTGTAGTCATGCCATTTCAGATGATATTCAATGATACCGAATATAGGACTTATCCCAACTACATGATGTTACTTTATGGATCTTGTCATTAAGTAAATCCTAAGATGTTGTCCTCAGACTTGAGATACAAGATAACTGTCATGAATGTAGTGCATTTTTGTAAAACAACTTAACGCTATACGTAACTGGTAGTCATAAGGGTTGTTTTCGGAAGTGTTACAAAGTTCGTTGGTTTTGCTTGTAGTCAATACATAATTTGTTCCTTCAAATTAATTTTTGGAGTTTAATACTGCTGGGCCCCTCGTAGGGTTGTCAAGATGTCTGTGTGGCCACGCCCAAGATCTTCCCTGAATATGTTCAGACGATTTGGTAATCTTATCAATCACAAACAACGAGAAACAGAATTGTTAATTAAGAAATGACTTTGATCCGTATTCCTATTAACATAGTATTAGAAACAAAAGGATGCTAATAATGAGAAATCATTAAAAGGTTTTCCAGGAGCCTTACTCGATTCGTACTAAGAGGCATCGGCGTGTTGCAAGATGCTAACTGAATGTGATCACTCTATTATGATATGTCTAAGTGAGAGATGTGCGTATGAAGAGTAAATGAATAATAATTATTATAAATATTAAGAATAATTATTAAATAAACAAAACATGTAATTATCGTTAGTATTTAACGGAAAAGGCTAACGATCGTTAGACGAATAAAAGGAAAGTAATATTTGTGAATGATTGGAAGGTCAAGAAGGTTCCAGAGTTCCCTTGGGAACCCTAAACCGATCGGCACACAAAGGAGGCACCTCTTTTGTGCCTTGGACTCCAAGTTACTTCGCCTATATAAGCAAACTCAAGGTTATTTGTTCCATACACTTGTACACACAATAATCTTAAGTTTTCTCTCTTCTTTTCTTGTCCCAAATTCGATCAAACAATCCCTAATCTTTAGGGATTCGATTTTTGTCTTCCAAATTGTTTTGTTATTCAATTACTTGCATAATCTTTTACTTGAAGTAGTACATGTGTACAAGAACGTGAATCAAACACACTATTGTTTGATTTTTGGATTGAATTACAAAATGGTAAGGGGTAATTCTTATAATCCACATAAACCCTAATTAGGGTTCTTGATTTGAAGAATTGCATTAATTGATTCTTGTTCGGGCTAGAATCAAACGGTACGTTCGTTTAATCCTTGGTTAATAATTATGCATTATGTGATCCACATTGCTTCCGCTATGTTTAACTTGATATTATTGTTTATATATGTATGACATGAGTATAAAATTCCAACATTATATGTTTTTTTTTCTTGGCTAAAATAAAATAACTTTAACTTTTATATATCTTCTTCAATACATTGGCTTCTTCTTTGTTATAGCAACAAACTTTGCACACGAAGTATGTAACGACTATCGAAGTAACGAGCAAGGTTAAATTGACTGGTAAAAGCTAAAGATACTTCATGTACTCTCGTATAACTCATTATGCTTAATGAACATTGAATATTGTCATTCTACGCCCTTGAAATTGTTTTGCGAAGGTAATTTGGTTATTTACACAAACTCATCTTCTTCAACTATTTATTTTATTTCTATATTTGTATTTGTTTCTTTTAAAAAAAAATTCCAGATTAATCTTTAGTTTAAACATTAATCTTAGCAACTGCGACTAGTGTAAGCCAAGAGTTTAATTTGTTGGCCAATTGCATGTTTATGCGTATGTGATATATCCACCCAGTTAAAACATGACTTTGTTGGTTGGCATTCATTTACAATGCGTTATTGAAGCAACATAACTATCTGACACTTTGTTAAGTATAATGAGTTTTTTATGTAGAAAAAGTGTAAAGAGTAAGTACCCTAATTTGACAAATCAACATAAATAAAACTAACTTCCAAGATTATTTCTTAAACACACAATTATCTCAGGAGTAAAAGTAAAATCACGATTTTAAGTTATCTATCCATTTGGGTGACTTGGATCAAATATATTCTCTATATATATATACATTTCTCAAAGACTCCTTCGTCCTCAAGTAATCTATGAAATACTAATTTCGTCTTGGGCCTGGAGGAGGAATGTCTTGGGCTTCCGTCTTTGGTCCAGTGTTTTTTATTCTCGGTACTGTGGCTTCTTTCCAGAGATAAAAAATAGTTTCGGGTCTAGCATCTACGTCACTGCCTCTCTTTCCCTCACCGCCTCTTTCTCCCTCTATCATTCTTATCAAAAACCTTTGCTGGAAAAAATATATATATATCATATATGAGACGGAGGAATAGAGAAGAAAAGTAAAAAATGGCGATGGAGAAGGCCAAGATTTACTTGATATACTATTCCTCCAACTATGAGGTAAGTATCAACATTCAACAATAATTTTTATTATATAATTGACAATCAAATTAATGAAACCCGAACTGCTTATGTGATTGTCACGTTTCATACAGTACGTAACCATTCGTGAGGATTAAAGAAATTCAGCAGAAACAAGAACAGGTTTGTCCATTTTCTTCCGAGCTTCTTATTTTTTTGATAGTTATTGACGTGATTTGTTGTCCTCTTCACTCCTAATTGCTCAAAAGTGGTTTAATGTTATTGCTATTTACAAATGGTTACTGATTTTGCAGATTTATATGTTGGTGGTGCATATCAAGATATTGGTTCACTGTAAAGTGTAAACAGGTACAACTTTAAATTAGATATAAAGTTACACTTTTATAGATAAAATATTAAGGTACAGTTCTATAAATAATCGTTGTTGGACTTCTAAATAACACATGGATAAAAATTGAGAACGACGTTTCAATTTATTGAGTGGATATTTTAGTTTTAGTTATGTACAAATTAAATTATTGGGATTTTTTTTTAGAACTAAATGGGATTCTTTACAATATTTTAAATGAAGGGATTGTTTGGGGGTTTTAAGTGAATATGGGTGTTTGGCATTTGGATTCAAAAGTTTTAAATAAAATAGTATATAAACCTTTAAAAACCTTCACAAACGGCAAGTTTTCTACTGTGTAGACACCATACAAAAGTTGTCAAAACCAGCATAGGAACATGTTTAAACAACCATGTATTTATGTTTCTTTTTTCTTTCTATACAGCATGTTGAACCTCTAAAAATACAAGGTCGTCGCATCAACATTCTTGGAAGCATCACCCCTAGACGTGGCTGGAATATGTAAGCGGCCGTAAGTTGCTGCTACTCATATAATTTCTGGAGTTTTTGCCTTCTAATCGTGGTATGTGACACCGTCTGTAGGAAATGCTCACGTGAAGACAGGCTGGTGCGTAGCAAATAATGGACCATCATAAGCGTCAATTTAGTCGGCTCTTGATTATGTGTATCACGTTAATCAGGTCACGAAGTTTAAGTTATTAATAAATCTTAAGCTATTAATTGTTTGTTATTAATTGGTTAGTTGTGATGAAATTGATATTGCTAATTTTATTTCATCTTTTGAATGGTATTGGATTATGCTGTTGTGTTGCATACCTTTCTTATTCTTCTTGCAACACAACAACATCCTTTTTTCGCAACTCACCCAGCTCCCTATGTATATGTAGCAACAAAACCTGACTAACTTCTTTGTGACCACAATCAAGCAATTAAACGATAGAACAGCTGTTGCATCGCCGAACGAGTACGATACAACCCTTGGGGAGGTCGAAACTCTCTTTAATCAATTGCGTTGCCTGCCAGATAATAGGTAATGAACTACTTCACTAACTTCGTTTTAGTTGTTACTTACTTTTTCAAATTTTTACTTGGGAGATTTAATGCTTATATACTGCCATAATATGGTTCGCAGATTATAACTCACAAGATGGACTTGGTAGGGAAAGCCGTATCGCTGTTCACTACAGCGAGAAAGTTATTGTTAATGGCTTTTCACCTATACAATGCCTAATGACAGAAACTTGAGACGAACCCAGTTTATCCGAAGGGGGTTATTTGAAGACACAGGAGAAGAAACATCTGGTCTTGAGGCAAGAAAGGCAAAACATGACTAGCGCCAGAATAACAGCTACCGGGCAACTCCAAACTAGGATGGTACATGTCGGTATAATAAACGTGTGAATCACGCCCCCTGTGTAGTGTGTGTCATGTCCGTAGGTGCCTAGATATAAGTTACTTTGTTCCCGAAACTGATGTAAAAACCTGCAATTTTTGGTAATCAACGGCCGCTGCAATATAAGTACTAAGTTCTCTACAACTGTCCCATTTGATATTGCAGATTTGAGACTCGCAACGGCCAATAAATATAGCAAATGCCCCCGCCGCAACGCGTCGGGCTCCTACACCTTATTGGTAACAAATTCACATTTCTTGAATTGTTTACTTTGCCGATTTTGTCATTTAACAACCAACAGCTTCCATACAAATGCAAACAAAATATAACAGATTAATGCGAATTTTCCGAATCTCATTTTCATGAAATAAGGGCCCGTTTGGTATGTGGGGTTTTTGTGGGTTTAGGATTTAATTAATGCAAAACACATGTTTGGTTGTGTTTATAGGACTTGGGTTTAGACTTGTAAGATAAATATTTGGAGATGTAAAAAAGTTAGAGGATTAGTGGGTTTTATGACAATATGAGACCATGTATGGTTTTTCTTCACATATTTCTTTGTCTTTTTCTTTTTATTTACATTATAAAACAACATATTTTTATTTCTATCATATTATTATTAATAAAAATATTTTTTAATTGTATTTCAATATATAATATATATCTTTAAATATTATTTTCTCTCTCGTAATCAAATCTAAATCATAATACTAATTTACAACTTTACATTTAAATCTAAATACTAATCTAAACCCATCTACAAACCAAACGGGCCCTAAATACTTCCGTAAACAAACATTTTATTTCACCTATCTGGACAGGCGGCAAAAAACTGCTTCACCAACTCATTCTTTGAGTTGTATAAAACAGCCGCGTGACTTTATTCACCCTACAATCCAATATCGATTTCTATTCCTAATAAAAAAAACACACACTATAAATCAGTATTAACTACGTATATGCTACCAACGAGCTAAAATTCATTTTTCTAACGAAAATCTAAATGAACTTTTATGCAACATCGAGTTTAAGCTTGTTGCATTCTTCTTGTGTTCCCTTACTTTTCACTGGCGGCGCCGCCTGATCTCGGTAATCACTCTCGGGAAAATTAGTTTTCGCTTTATCACCACGAAAATGAATGGCGGCTGTATCATATGCTCTAGCAGCTTGTTCAGCTGTACCAAATGTCCCCAACCACACTCTCACTTTCCTCCAAGGATCCCTTATCTCAGCTGCCCACGTGCCCCATTGCCGCTGTCGTACTCCTCTATATTGTCTTTTCCTCTTGCGCCCACCACAGCCGCCACCTTTTTGCTGAGCCCCACAATCACACGCTGGTGCATTTTGCCAAAAAAAGTTGCACCCTAAACAACCTATAATTCCACATACTTGACATACTTCCACAGGATGCTCACTTAATAGTGAAATCTTGTTATTGGTATNCATGTTTGGTTATGTTTATAGGACTTGGGTTTAGACTTGTAAGATAAATATTTGGGGATGTAGAAAAGTTAGGGGGGTTAATGGGTTTTATGACAATGTGGGACCATGTATGGTTTTTCTCCACATATTTCTTTGTCTTTTTCTTTTTATTTACATTATAAAACAACATATTTTTATTTCTATCATATTATTATTAATAAAAATATTTTTTAATTGTATTTCAATATATAATACTAGCCTCAAGGCCCGCCCGATGGGCGGCTAGCTTTAAGAAATTGTTAAAAATATAAAAGAAATAGTAAAATATTTAATAGAAATAACGTTAGATGATATAATATTAAAAACCAAAAAGTTAAGATAAAATATAATTTGCAAAACATCTGGAAAGGAAACTAAAATGACATAAATTGTTTAAACAAAAGTAGCTAAGAAATAAGAGCAAACTTGTAGTCGATGAAAGACTTGTTTAAAAACAATGTTTGTTGTAGAATGCAATAGTTGTCATCTTTATCGCAACTAATACTTTTAGACCCTTCTTTGTAGACAATGTATATATAGAATTGTTGTAGTTGTCATCTTCTTCACAATGAAGAACTTTTAAACGCTTGTTACTTTTTACCCTTGAAATAGCGACGTATAGTTGCTGGAGTGAGAGGACTAAATGAATAATTCAAGATTGTAGTGGAAAGCATTAGGCTTCAGTTATAGCATTATATCCGTGTTGGTTGGTAAAGAATATCAATCCTAAAGATCCACCGGAAACTATTGTTAAAGCCACCAAACTGCCATGATAGTAGTTTAGCTAAGTACTAATTTAAACATTAGTGGCAAGTTTTTTTTAAACCAAAAATGAAATTTATTCAAACACCAACATTTTCATTTTACATGGTGCTAAAGAAGTCTCATTGTTTAAAAGCTCTAAAAGTCAAATTATTTCAATCTGAAAATAATTAGATTTCAGGACACTACATATACACGAACAGAAAAAAACTAAAGAACAAATCGCTCAATCTGAGCCATTGATTTTTAATACATCCAAGGGTTAGATCTCACATCATTTAATTTAAAAGAGGGTAGGTTGGTCATTTATTAAACGCCAGATACTTTCACCCGCTCTCAATTCTCTCTCATTCACTCACAGACACTCTCTCTAGTCACTCTTTCACCATCCCCAATATTCAAAACCTTAAACAATCCATTTCTCCGGTGGTCCGGTACACTCTCATTTACGTCATGGTGACGATGGAATTGGCAGAGTCGATTAAGTCGCGATAGCGGTTGCCGATGAGGAGACGGAGGTCTTGGGATTTTTGGTGGATTTGGGAGTGTGTTTGGGATTGGATTTTGTGGATCTTGGAGATTGGTTTGGTTCGGAAGAGGTGTTCGGTGTCTGGGGGTGTTTGGGAAGGTGGTGGTGGTTGTGTTGTTGGAGACATTGTGGTGGTGTTTGGATCTGAAAATGTGATTGTGAATGGTCTGATTTTCTAGTGTTGATGATGAGTGTGTTTTTGTAAATTGTTGTTGTGTTTTGTGAAGAAGATCGAGATCTGAGAGGGAGAGGGACTAGGAGAGGGAGAGATGAATTTTTGGTTGTAGTATTAGGCTATTAGCTTGAATAAATCAAGCCCAACTCAGACTCGTGTTTCATACTTTCATCACTTTCATGAGTTTGATTTGATTTAGTAATTTTTTGGTGTGCTAGTATCTATTGTATAATTTTGGATCAAGATCTGAAATGAGTTTAGCTTTTGATGAAGGGCTATAAGCCAATAATGAACGCTATATTACGTAGCTTATTATTTTTATTTTTTCATTTTTTTATAAATTTGCTTAAGTGGGTTGACTGTAAGTTCTCTTAAGAGTTTAATCGACTATGAAGCAAGTTGTTTTTTTTAGTATTTGTGAAATGTAGTATACTCAGTAGTATATTGCATTGAAGTAGAAGACAAGAAGTTAGCATATGTGTATATTTTCGTGTTCTTTTCAAATTTGGGGGACCCATGTTTATACTTTATACTTCCAAGTTAAGGCTTGTAATTGGCATGGAGCCATGGACCTCATTTAGTCCAATTATATACTTTATCAACCTTTGTAATGTGTTTATAAAATTGCACTTCTAGGATCAAGATAGTAATAATATAATATTTTAACTAAATCACATGTGTTTCATGTGTAAATCACATGTGATTCATCTCTTAATCATATGTGATTCATCTCTAAAACTTATCTTTAGGTAACTTATGGTCGTAGTTTGTTTATGGTTGTAATCTTTTTCTGGACAAGTTTAGATGTTAATGGTAGTCTTTTCGGGAAGTATTAATGGTCGTAGTTTGAGCTGGCGTATTACCGAATAGTTTGTAGTATGAACAAGTATGTAATGATCTCATTAGATGTAATGAATTTTGAACAAGTCATGTTTACTAACTGCTCTTTTGCTGAATGTTTTAATATTTGTCTTCTTAATGTTTTGCTAAATGTCATAATCTGAGGATTGTAGCCTGGACAAGTTTTACATATAGATCATATGTGATTTTGTCAATGAATCACATGTGATTTTGTTTACGAATCACATGTGATTATGTGTATTAAAGTTCACAAGTTTCACAATCACATGTGATTATTGAAAATCATATGTGATTTTCACATGAATCACATGTGTTTTAAACATGAATCACCTGTGATTTTGACATGAAAATCGTATGTGTTTTTACATGAATCACATGTAATTTTCACATGAAAATCGTATGTGATTGCTGTAAAATAATCTCAGAACTAATAAAGAGTGTATACTTTAAATTTTTATGAGAGAATCGCACGTGATCCACCAATGTTAGCATGTTTTTTGTGACCATACAGCTTCAGATGATGGCAAACAAGGTTTTCTACAAAATTATAAAAAAAAGAGCATAAATTACTAGAATTCTCGGAAAATGTCAAGTGAGATTCAACATGAATCACATGAGATTCTGTCACAATCACAAAGAATTCATCTAGAATCACATGTGATTATTGAAAATCATATGTGATTTTCACATGAATCACATGTGTTTTAAACATGAATCACCTGTGATTTTGACATGAAAATCGTATGTGTTTTTACATGAATCACATGTAATTTTCACATGAAAATCGTATGTGATTGCTGTAAAATAATCTCAGAACTAATAAAGAGTGTATACTTTAAATTTTTATGAGAGAATCGCACGTGATCCACCAATGTTAGCATGTTTTTTGTGACCATACAGCTTCAGATGATGGCAAACAAGGTTTTCTACAAAATTATAAAAAAAAGAGCATAAATTACTAGAATTCTCGGAAAATGTCAAGTGAGATTCAACATGAATCACATGAGATTCTGTCACAATCACAAAGAATTCATCTAGAATCACATGTGATTTTGTATGAATCACAAGGGATTCATTCAAGAATCACATTGGATTCTGAATGTACTATTTGGTGTTCAATTTAAATTTTGTGTTTTCATTATTTCATTTTTTTATTAGTTTTTTTTTTTTTTCATATTGAACTTTTTTCTAAGGTTAATATTTGTTTGTATAATGTCTACGATGATTAAATTAAATGTGATTTACACACGAATCACATGTGATATACAAACGAATCACATGTGATTTCAAAAAAAAATGTTCTTTTAGACAATTAAGTGATTGTGTTTGATTCTTTTACACAATAAAGATACTACCCATTTATGGGTTTGTGAGACCTTCGATGCACCGTTATGACACCTATATCAAAGTAACAACTAACAACACGTCTGTTTAACTTGTTTCTGCGGTAGGAGGTTTCGTTAACGGTCTCAACTCTCAAGGTATCCATAATGGCTGAGAAGGATGGCCGCTTCCATGGCTCACTACAGAATAAAATGTTGATTATTAGATCTAAGATGAGTAGCATCAAAATAAATATAATCCATAAACAAAATTTCGGTCTTTATACTCACTTTGCCCAGCAGGCTTCAATTAATGCTGCAATTTGAGGGTTTACATCACGAGGAATCTCGAGCCTTTTGCATTTAAAGCCTATACCGGCCACAACCTATAAGAATGTGTAACTTTGTAAGTATACGCAACAAAAATAATTTTTTATATAGGCACCCCCTTTGCATCACTTTAAAACACATGACTAGTGGATCACGACGGACAGTGGATCGAAGGAGGACGACAAGTCGACGGCGAAATAACAGCAGATCGACGACGGATCGGCTATCAATTGACGGCGGGATCGACGGCGGATCAGCTATCGGTGGGATTGATGACGGTTATGTGTATGTGTTTGTATGAGAGAGATTTTTTTTTACAGCATATGAATGAGAGAGATGGGGGAAAGATATTTATGTTTTTGTATTTTTACATTTTTGCCCCTGCTGTTTTAATTGCATCTTGATCAGCGCCGTAGGATGAAGGTGAAGTGGATGGCCAGGATGTACGCATTTGTTCTTTACAGAATGTGTGTGTGCTGGGGATCTCACCTCCCAACCATTATAGTATTATAGACGATATCGCGAATTATCGTGAATAATATAAATATACTAACCATTCACCTAGATATTATTTCATTGGAAGATAGAAGAGTTAGCATGTGACTTGGTACAAATTTGATGTATCATACTTGCTTGCAGTCTCGAATAAAAATAAAAACAATCTTACATAGTCAATTCTTACCCGGTTTAAATTGACCAAATGACCAAATTTCAGGGCTTTTTTGGTTGCCAGGCTGCAAGTATGGCATTACAATGATACTAAACACAAAGATCGTTGTCACCGTTCCGGTTGAGACTTGAGACTACGTTTGTTAGAAATGTATTACACTAAAGGATAATGTAGATAAAACCAAAAATACTATATATCGTAGGAAGATTAAGGTAAATATTGGAATACATAATTATGTTAATGATGATGACTTGCATACCTTTTGACCCGTACTAAAAATGACCCATTTTGACCCAAACATGCGTTTCAATTCTGGCATGCAGAGTTAAGTATGTTGTTATATAGTTCATCTTCATCATATATGAATGAGTCAAGTCCTGCAAAAAAAGAGTAATAAACATGGGCTTTGGGAATTACTAGATAATCCAATCAGATGTTCCAAAAACCAAAGTAGATACAGATAGATTGCTATGTAATAAGTACACGGATCAAAGCATTTATGCTATTATCTTTTTACATGTTCGTCGCCAAGGAAAGATATATCTCAATCTTCTAGCTTATTACCTCTCCCAAATAACTAACCATAATATTCACACCAAGAGACCAACCATCAACATATAAATTTGCAACTGGGTATCCAGAGGAAACATGTGGTATTGCTTTACGAACATCTCCCGTAAATGATGAAGAAATATACAGTGATAGAAGTTTCATGAATAATTATATTAAAAGCAAAAACAAAAAACCATTTACAACGTCCATTTTAACACAACCCCATCTAAATTTAGCTACTTGCACATTGATTTGAGTTTTGATGACATATTTCGATGCTCTTAAAAAAATTAAGTTGTTGATAATTTTTAATACCTTAGTTGTGATTACAGGGCTGCGACCATAACCACCATTTGTTGAAAGCCACAACACGCCAAAAATCAGTAAGTTAAACTAAGGGGGTGTCTGGCTAACTTATCAAAAAATATTTAAAAAAAAATAAAATCCAATACATTTAATTATACTACTCAACCTCGCACAAATATTTTAAGGCTTCAAAGATAAATCATAAAATTCGATTGTCAATGGGATGTTACCTCAGCACAGATTTTACCAACAATACATATGGTCTCAACAGGGTAATCCACGCAGAGTCTCAGCACCAAGAAGAATTGCATCACTTCCTGCAATTTTGATGATTTATTATCAAGATATTGACCTGTTTTGTTTGACAAATGAAATCACTACAGTTGGAATGAGTAACCAACCGTCTAAAACAACGTTTGCACCATCAGTTGCTTCTGCACAAGTTGGTCGCAAATTGTGAGTCATACCTTCTACAACATGTGTAACCACAACTGGAAAAATATTACACCTGCAAAGAGCAGCTTTCTAAAACAAAAACACCGCAAAAAGTATATTTGCCAGCTTAACGCCTTGTTAGAAACATTTTTGTTTAAAAGAAGCAAAAAGCCCCTTACATCCATTATCAACAAACAAAAGCACATAAAGAAACTTCAGGATTGTCACTGTCACCCAATCTCCTGCACTCTGTCTGAAGTGAACCACCTAAATTAAACACAAAACAGACACAGTCAAGAAAAGAAACACGAAGAAGCAAGTAGAGGCTACATTCCTTTTGTAAAACTTCATGTTAAACGACGCACATTATACTTTTTGAATCTTTACTGCTATTTTCGTACATCAAAACTTCTAAAAGATCATATTTAATAAACTTTTTCATCAAACAATAGAAATAAACATAGTTTTTGAAGAAAAAGGATTGGTGTCTACTAACCATTTAACCAAATTCCTGAATAGCACCCAAGAATTAAGAGAAGTCACCAGTTAACCATACCTAATGAAATATGGTAAATAGTGTGAGCAAAAAACCAGTAAGTTGATATCTCATATAGCTTATTCAAGTTTTCATATTGTCTAGCGAACTTTAGCGAAAAATAGTTACCTAATTAAGAAGTCATTAACAACTACTACAATAACTTATTCTAAAGCACCTTTCGACGTGTGACATACTTTGTTGCAATAAGAAATACCTCCAGTAAATTACTCATCATGCTTCATCATATCCATCCTATACACAATCACGAATATATATATATATATATTTTTTTTTTAAATCTCGTCACAATTAAAATGAACCAACATAAAAACAATAGCATCATATAAATTCATCAACTAATCAATCAAAGAAACCGCAAATCAAAGAATCAAACAAACCTCATAAACGATAAAGGATATTAGCTACAAAATTCAACATTAGCATGACAAAAGAATCAATTAATCAAACAAACCTCATAAACGATATAGGGTTGTAGCTTCAAAATTATTAAGGATCAGAACACCAAACACTTAAGCTATCTGATCAAAGTGCCAAACACCTTAAATATTTATAAAGTAAAAATTTTAAGTATAGGTATAATAAATGGTATCTCGAATTATTAAGGATCAGAACACCAAAAAACTTAAATTACAAAGCATAAGAGTCCAAGAAATTAATGATTAAGGAATATCTAAATGACAAGTTTATGAAGTTTTACCATGCCCTTTGCCGATTATTCTTAGTTGAGCAACGTACTTGGATATCTTCTTGATAGCTTCAACCTTTTATCACAATAAGAATAGACGTCGGTACCAGTGTAAACCCAATAGTACAACTACACAAGATGAATGCCAGTATAACGCAGTGAAACTTTATACTAACCTGTTCACCAAGAAACTCAATTTCTACAAAATCAGCGATATCATAACCTATTATTAAGGAAACAATTTGGAAATTAAAATTGTATCCCTAAAATCAAGTGAATTTGTTAAAGATAATAATTATGGGGCGTTTTTTTGAATTGATTTTGAAAATTTCACACTTTCCTGGATCATCCCTGATTCTAAATTTCAAACTTTCCATTATCCTGATTGTAAATTTAAAACTTTTCTGAATAATAAATTGGGCGTTTCTTTGAATCAAATGATAATCACTAATTATTACCCTAAAATAATGGGAATAACAAACGAATACATAAAAACCAGACCTGGATCATTAAACTTGAAGACTGCAACATCTTCAAGAAACCCTAAATCACACGGTTTAATTTATGTTGTTTGTTAATGCGAATAAAAAAAAAAAAAAAAAAAAAAAAAAAAAAAAAAAAAAAAAAAAAAAAAAAACCTAATTCGATGAATAACAAAGAAAAACATAATGCAAAGAATAATAACAGGAAAAAAAAAGACCTGTGTGGATGACCAAACTTGTTCCTGCTCCATATTCAAGAAAAACGCAATCCAACTGTAATCATTGAGTCTAACAAAATAGGCAAAATTAGGGTTCATATGATAATCCCTAATTGATTTAAGATTAATGATCGTTGATATGATACTCCCTAATCGGATCAAAATTAATGATTTCCCCCCGAAATTGTGATCAAAAGAATAATTTTTTGTTTATAACCATGATTAGCGATTGTGACGATATGATTTTGAAACCAATATGTTGATTGTGAATCTATTAATTTGTGAAAAGAAAGTGCAGAAATTGAACCAAATATATTGATTGTGTACCTTTTCATTTGTTTACAGAAGATCATGAATTAGATATTGCGTTTGAATATATTGATTGTGTTTAGGAAGGAGTTGTAGCGAGAGATAGTTATGTTTTTTTTTTGCGCGTTGTATCAAATGAAAAGTTAGACATGGATGCCACCCCATTTTTTTTCCAAAGTCAATGCATAGAAGACGAAAATGTTTCTGGCCGTATGATCAAAATGAATAATCAGGTTTCAAGTTTTAAGGTATTTTGAGAAGTATATTAACTTTCAAAACCCTGTTTTATTAGTATAGTAAATATATGTTTAAATATTATTTTCTCTCTCATAGTCAAATCTAAATCCTAATACTAATCTACAACTTTACATTTAAATCTAAATACTAATTTAAACCCATCTGCAAACCAAACGGGCCCTAAAAACTTCCGTAAACAAACATTTTATTTCACCTATTTGGACAGGCGGCAAAAAACTGCTTCACCAACTCATTCTTTGAGTTGTATAAAACAGCCGCGTGACTTTATTGACGCTACAATCCAATATCGATTTCTATTCCTAATAAAAAAAACACACACTATAAATCAGTATCAACTACGTATATGCTACCAACGAGCTAAAATTCATTTTTCTAACGAAAATCTAAATGAACTTTTATGCAACATCGAGTTTAATCTTGTTGCATTCTTCTTGTGCTCCCTTACTTTTCACTGGCGGCGCCGCCTGATCTCGGTAATCACTCTCGGGAAAATTAGTTTTCGCTTTCTCACCACGAAAATGAATGGCGGCTGTATCATATGCTCTTGCAGCTTGTTCAGCTGTACCAAATGTCCCCAACCACACTCTCACTTTCCTCCAAGGATCCCTTATCTCAGCTGCCCACGTGCCCCATTGCCGCTGTCGTACTCCTCTATATTGTCTTTTCCTCTTGCGCCCACCACAGCCACCACCTTTTTGCTGAGCCCCACCATCACACGCTGGTGCATTTTGCCAAAAAAAGTTGCACCCTAAACAACCTATAATTCCACATACTTGACATACTTCCACAGGATGCTCACTTAATAGTGAAATCTTGTTATTGGTATTATGGGTCCCACTTGTACTAGGTATTAACAATGATGACGTAATGGGGGTGTCCGTGTGGCCGGATATTACGTTTTTTAAGGTTGATACAATGATGGAATGTTCCTCATCAACGGTTAGTGAACAACGGTGATTAGTACTGGTTTTGAAGCTTTCAAACGTGTAGCTTAGTTGGTTTCGAATAAAATTACTTTGCATGTTATGCATGGTATTTGTTGGATTATATTTTATCTTTTGGAATGGCAATGAAATGAAATGTGAACAGTTGGAGTCGGTAAGGGAGTGTGGGTGATTATATAGTGGGAAATGTTTGTAAAGTTGGTTAGTACACGGTGGCATATGTTAGGGTGATTATAGGCCACGTGTGAAGAAGGTGTAGGGTGAGGTAGTGAAAGATGATGGGTGATTTGGGTTGATTACGTAAGGATGAGGTGAACACGTGGCGTTTGTAACGGTGGAACGTGGCAAGTACAGAGCACTTGTTGAGTTTAAGTACGTTCTAGAATTTTGGTCAAAAAAACAGTACGTTCTAGAATTTTGGTTTGTTTGAAGTTGCTTGGTTCCTGAGGCATGTGTTACGAGTAGAGCTGGCAAATTGGGTACCTGTTAAGACCTGTTAAGGGAAAAAATGTACTATGCAATTTTTTTATTTTTTAAAATAATTGTTTTTAGTATTCTAGGGTTCAATATTTAACTTATTTGATACATAAAACGCTTATCTGTCATACTCAAACCACCAAAGCCAAGTGTTAAACGAGTCGTTTTCATGTTTGAAACTTAT
>LBNU01010224.1:21077-35317 GCA_014162995.1 Artemisia annua
AAACTTGCAACATTGTTCACGAAATAGTTATTCCAATAAAATCAAGTATAAATTCGCATAACTTTCTCGAAGTCAAATTATTTGGCAAATTCGGTTCTTTTCATCCCCACTTTTCCTTACAAAATTACACGCTTCCATATTAAAAAAAAAAAATATAGACACAAAAGAATAATAATAATAATAATAATAATAATAATAATAATAATAATAATAATAATAATAAATAAACAAAATTAAAAATTCAACAACATAATGAAAACATGCAACAACTAAAATTTATTCAAATTCCAACATGTATAACAACTAACGTATGGCAAATAACGTAACGGAAAACAAATACTCTCAAACATATACTTTAAGTAACGGAAAACAAATAACGTATGGCAAACGCTCATGTAACAAAATTAATATTAACCAACACATTCCCGCGGCAACGCGCGGATTTTCATGTTCGTATATACTATTTGCGAATGTCGGTGCTAACTAACCTTAAAAAAATAATTTCTTCGTTGACTGCTTTTGGTCCAGTAGTTATGCTACTTTATTTGTTTTTTTTCTAGTGTAATATGAATGCACGCACTTAGCTTGCTAAAAGATTAAAAGGGCACCAGTACGCGAATATTTCATGACTATTAAAAAATATCATAGCAGTTTAAAAAAAAATGCATCTACTGTTGTGAATAAGAATTGAGGGAATGAACATTCTTCATATTGATAATAATGTTTAGGGNCTTTATTTGTTTTTTTTCTAGTGTAATATGAATGCACGCACTTAGCTTGCTAAAAGATTAAAAGGGCACCAGTACGCGAATATTTCATGACTATTAAAAAATATCATAGCAGTTTAAAAAAAAATGCATCTACTGTTGTGAATAAGAATTGAGGGAATGAACATTCTTCATATTGATAATAATGTTTAGGGAATACAAAGGGTATAAATAAGATAATATTAGGGTAAAAACCCTAATAGCTAATTGGGCCATGGGCCTCTTATTAGTTATATGGACATCCACTAATAATATCCATAACACTCCCTCTTGGATGTCCATATTGTAATACACTTAGGAATTTCTGCCTCATTAAAAACCTTGTCAGGAAAACCCAGTGGGACAAAACCATGACTAAGGGAAAAAGAGTGCAGCGTGTATTATCTCCCTCTGATGATTATATCACTTGATATCTTGTAAATAGGTTCACGAAATAATCACTTGAACGAGAAGTATCTTATCGCCTTTGATGTAACATTTCTTGAATATGGCAAGGCATGCTACATTATCTACATGCAATAGTTGGTATCTCCTTTCCAGAATTGATGTATGGTTTGATGAAGTAGCCGTGATTGTATGCTCTATCGGATGCCAGGAAATAGTGCCACCACTTGGGAAAATATATCTAACTTGAGTCCGATCATGGTAACTTAAACATATATCCTGCATCTGCAAAACTAAGTAAACTTGTTTTGATGGGTTAGTGAAATATAAACCCACAACCTTTGTATATCTTGAAGATACCAAAATATTTTGTTAATTCCATTTGAGGATTATGCCTCGTTAAAACCTTACTAGATAAAACCCAATGGGACAAAATTCTAGTGAAGGGAAAAGAGTACATAACTCCTTTATACGCTCGGGGATGTTGCCTCGTTAAAAACCTTGCTGGAAAACCCTGTGGGGACAAAACCGTAGTCAAGGGAATCTTTTCAACATCATGTGACCTCATAAACATGAGTGTCGTTTATCCATATAAAGATAGTTAGCATCTTTCTATAGTTTTCATGATGCACAAAGTTTTCATCCTTAAGATGTTCAATTCGTAATAAAAACAAACTTTGTCTTTTGTTTCAAATTCAATTTCCATGCATTCAATCACCTTTACAAACTATATGAAACTTAACCATATGCAAATCAAGATCTCATAATAAAGTTTCATAGACAAACATAATTCTTTATTTGGCACAATACTATACACTAAGCAATTATGACACATATGCCCAAAACATTATTAATTCAACACAATCAGGTAGTGTTCTCGAGAACCTTTGTCATATGCTTTTAAAAATTAATAATCACTAGCATGCTTCGTGCATTTTATATCCAATAATAAAATATCAAAACCACATGAGCTCTATTCATTTATCTTTTAGACGCATATCAATTATTTCTCACATTGCCAGACTTACATAATATTAAAATTCATTATTAGATCCACCACATGTGAATATGCATCTACATGATCATTTACAAGTCTTTGAAAAAATAAACGTGTACCATCACTTGTAACATATGCATAATTTAATTTCACTTTCTCATAAAGACCGATACATATCCAATAAGTTTTATACATGTATGTATGAACTGTCAGTCTCAAACACATGTCTCATCACAAGAGACTTCAATCTTTCATTAGTTCTTTGCGTCTTTACATCTTTTGGCCATTCATTAATACATCTGCACTTCCTGCAGGTATGCTTCCATGATCCTCACCATGATTATAGCGCTATCTTATTTATTTACATAATCATTACCATATCAACGTCGATTCGTTACTTTTCGATTCCACACTTTACTAGACATTGCATTATATCATTTATTGAGATCTCATAGTTTTTCATATACCCGGGGTTTTTTCCAATTACCTTCATGTCTAGTGTCTCTTTAGGAGACTATGGGGTCTTTATTACCTCGATTCGACCATCTTAATTTTCTTGCTCCATTTTATTTATTCATTCGAGGACTTTTACTTGGAATCGATTAGTCTATCATGCTGCAGCCATGCCATAGACTCACTACCAATCATTGGTTGTCATGTTGGGACATACATTATAATTGGAGCACTAGCAGCGTATATATGATCTAGTCACTTCTTTAGGTCACTAAACATGTCTGGCAATTACTAGATCTGGAATATAAATTGTCCCTTGAACTTTAAGTTCATATTCATTAGTGTGAGGATCAACATTTATATCATAATTCATTCCATATCTCTCGCTGCTCATTCTCTCCCCCTGAATGAATTATCAATTTCAACATCTCATTTTTTTTTATGCATTGTGGTGGATTTACAAGAAACATATATCGCACATTTACAAAATTCTTATATGGGAAACATATGGTTCGTGACCATAAACCATTTTATTGGGGAGGATTCACTATAGATTGTTGGCAAGATGCGATTCATATGTCATAACATGCCCCATAAACTAAAAGTTTTGTTCTCATAATATTATTGGCTTTGCAATCAACTGAAGACGTTTTATAAACGTTTCAACAAAAGCAATTCGCGTATGAACATGGGCTACTTTTATGTTCAACACTTATTCCAATAATCGCCCAACATATGGAAGTATTCACCACCAGTTCCAAAGATACAACCTAGAAAACCATGCCCGCATTTTATAAGCCGAGCCATTAATCACGCTAACCTTAAGTTGCATCTTTGATGATCATTTTGACGATGCATCGATTTTAAAACTCAAAATGATCCACATGACGGATGTATAGGCCTGAATACATCCCCTTTATATCTTTCCAAAACTTTATAGGACAAAAATCCTTACTTTAATTTGGTGGTGACAGATGAACATTTAACCTCCAGTGAGAACAATTATCTTTGAAGGAACTTATTATCCTTCTATACATTTCGCATAATTATTGACCCGGGATGGTCTAACCGGTCATGCCACTTAATAAAATGATATTGGCTCATAAACTCTAGTTTATGACCACATGTGCTTCGATACACTTGACTTATATCTAAAAGTCGAATGATATGAAGAAACTAATACATCATCGCATTTATACTTTGTGTCTCCAATCAAATTTATATTAACACTTTTATGGCATTTACATAGTTCGATGTAATTGCACATTAGCCTATAGCATTATTAAAGAATAAAACATGCTCAAACTTGATGACACAATATAAGCAGAATATAAACATCTCATATTTACATGTAACATATTAATATGACAAACTATATATTTGTTTCTATCGCATGTCTTGATTTTCTTGCCAATATGTCTTAATGACTAACTTCAAACAAAGTCTAGCGTCATATATGAACTTCATGTAAGTCTATTGTCAAATACGTATAGTTCAACATTATAGTATACCAGCATATAAGTCTAGTTCATGTTTGATATATTTGCAATCAAATAAGAGCTTCACGTAACTGTCAATAAACTAGTAAATAGATAGAGCATGGTGTATTCAAATCGATCATTACCAAACAATATCAAAATATATAAAACAGTAATCTCAACTCATGAATAATTGTATTAAAACCACATATCACATGCACATGTACATATTCGAAAATACAACTGTCAATTTAATCAATTCATAGTATTATATACTTTCGATTAGATTACAATGCAGATCAAAGTTTGACCATGTGACAATGATATTCTAGTAGTGTCAAAACAGTAAACCCAAATTACCCAAAAAAAAATATATTAAGATCCAACATCAAAATAAACTAGCATTAAAACATGTTATATTTCATGTAACGTTGGCAAAAATCCAATTAGGTAAAAATGCGGACTATTGTCTAATAAGCAAAATCATATGCATACCATCTTTTATTACCAGTGTAATTCACAAAGTCAAATTATGAAAATGCCACATTATTTTAAACTAGGAAGAAAAATTCTATCGGTTAACACCGTGAGGAACCAACAAGCTAAATGCATCCAATAACAATCAAACACATCAATAATTTACGCAAGACTTTTAAACAGACGTGCTTATCAACTATCATCATATGTACAAAGCTCAAATTATAACCAACATGTAAAAACAAGAAAACTATAGATAAACAATTACCCTTAAAATATACTCGTAGTTTACCATGCATATATACATCTCAGTCATAAACTATGCACAAATCTCACATGCATAAGAGATAGATACGTCGTGACAACATAAGTTTTCACAATCACAAGAACACGAAATACATATTAATAATATACAAGAATACATGTGTGAGGTTTAATGTTATCCATTATTCCACTGTCGTTAACATTTTTTTTTTTTCATTAAGAATATTAAACCTATTAACAATCTAAGTAACATCAGCAGTTAAAACTTGTTCAAACAATATTGAAAAAGAATAATAAAGAATTAGTATACTAAGTATACTAGTGAACGATATCATCACATCATGTAGGTAAGAGAATATTCACAAACAAACACCTAAACAAGATTGGCATGTCTTGATATTCTAATCATGTATTAAAAAGAAAACTAGTTATGTCGTAAAAACAAGATTGTATAGCAAGGGAAACCAAACGAATTATTGAGTCCAAAGCATGTTATAAAACAATATTGTATATTAAGTCCAAACGAATTTACCAGATCAAATCTTGCATAAATTTTTAAAAATAGTGATATAGTCTATATTCTCTTAAAAGCAAAATAAAATCAATTACAAAAACAAGAACAACAACCAATAAGTCAAATAATGCATCGACCAAAGTAGTCTTGTTCCAGACCCATGACACTCAACATGAATAGAGATAACGTGATTTACAGTCATCTGATTTATTTTCATACATAATAATAGACAATAAAGTTCTAGTGTATCTAGTTACGAGTATAGTATATCTAATTATCTATCATCGAACAATAAAGTTGAAGACATATACAATACATAAACTTGAAAGCAACAATATAGTACGAACAGTAAAGATAAAAGCAACTATTGAAACAATACATGGTATGTTAGATTGTTTAATGTTATTTGTATCATTCAGCATAGACTTTGTAGATAATAGCAACGGACATAAAGATAAAATAGTTAAAGACGTACCACAGTAAATCGAAAGTAGAAGAAAACATAGAGCAATATAAATTTATTAATTAAGCAACATGAGAAGAAAACATACCCCACGGAATCGAAAAAAAATACCTTTTAGCTAGAGCGTGCTGATAACGTGTTGTGAATAAGAATTGAGGGAATGAACATTCTTCATATTGATAATAATGTTTAGGGAATACAAAGGGTATAAATAAGATAATATTAGGGTAAAAACCCTAATAGCTAATTGGGCCATGGGCCTCTTATTAGTTATATGGACATCCACTAATAATATCCATAACATCTACTATATTTAATTTCCCGCATGCAAATATCGAATTACGGTTACTAAATTTACTTCAGTATATTAAATCTCTTAGAAATCAATATAGATAGCATGCACACATTTCGTCAAGAACATTAAACCCCTACACATCTAATGTCGTGTCCATTTTAGACTATACCAATTCAAACGTATTGCCATACCCACTAAACTCAATGTTTCGCCCCCTCTAATACAAAATTCTTGACTTGCCGAAACAAGAAAATGCTAAAAAATACACAGTACATAGAAAGAAAAAGAAAAATACAACCAACAACAAAGCAAATGCAAACACTTATTTAAAAACATTACTCGATATTAAAAAAACAAAAGTTAAAAAAAAAAAAAAAAAAAAAAAAAAAAAAAAAAAAAAAAAAAAAATTGGCAACAAAACGGACAAAAAATTTCGCTTTAATAAAACCCGCCGCAACGCAGCGGGCTACTCCCCTTGTTATATATCTATAGTAGTTATCGACGTCGGTGGAGATTATAATAATATTTCCCGTGAGCCGGTATTGTTAGCCCATCACCAGACCAAATGTTAGCCCGTCCTTTTTTTTTCCTGGTATTAACGACGCAGCCGACTATCCAGTGTATCTCTAAACATATGATTCATCACATCAAACCTATCCCATGCACAAGTAAACGTAAATGAATGCAAAGCTATGGCGGTTATCCACTTTTCCCAACTTATCTGCCGGAATTTCTCCACTTTTCCTACGTTATCTGCCTGCTTCCATCAGCCTTACCCTTTGTGCAGATCGACTTCACAATAACATTAATATAAAAGAAGAAGATTATACAGAGGATTGTTTTTACTTCTTTATAAAAAGATATTTGGGGGGTGATTAGAACTCTGTTGAGGTAGTGAAAAAGTTTTGATTTTGATTAGTATTTTTAGTTTGAGTTTATGTTGACATCTGAATCCTTCATAACGTGTTGGTGGTTAATGGATAATCAGGTGATTCTGGGCCGCGAGATGACCAGTGTTCTCACAGATTAAAAGGGAAGATAAATACGTTTTGTGGCTTAAGATTTAAGGTATTTGCATCGTTATTATTATTATTATTATTATTATTATTATTATTATTATTATTATTATTATTATTATTATTATTATTATTATTATTATTATTATTATTATTATTATTATTATTATTATTATTATTATGTTTTCGTTTAATGTTTTGAGTTTGATTATATTGTTGTCTTATGGGTTATTTGTGAGGTGATTAAGACGTTAAAATAAGCTAATCTAAAAGCCTCCTTGCTGGTCTTGGAGTGTAATTTATTTCATTATTCAATAATTGTTGATTTTTGTAGGTGGATAGGGATGTAGACGATTAAGACCAAACTGTCCCCAAAATGGCGACTTTCTTCGACTGTTTTGAAGGTAATGAAATGAAAACCGTTTTTTTTTTATTTTTTTTTTTTTATTTTTATTTTTTTTTTAAGTTCTTATCTTTAATTTGTGTTCGGACATGTTACCGACCATCAGATTGCTTTGACAAAGTATTTGAGAAATATGTTCTTTGGCAAACTCATTCAATTAAAGCTTTGTTAGAACCTAAGTTTATCAACGTTTCATCAAGTCTCGGTTATTTCATCATTTGTAATAGGTTGCTAAGTTATTTAATCATGTTATGATTAAGGGTAAGCCCTTTACTCGTCCAATGGGCCTAAAGCCCATACGAATTAGAGAAGGGAAGAGAAGAGAGTGTTGCCCTAGCTCTTCACCTATAAATAGGACATCTATGTAATGCTTACTCTTGTTGGTTATTTCATTTACATAAGGAAACTCTTGCACTTTTATTCTCCATATTTGATCTAATCAACCAAACTCTATTTTTCATCTCATTTCTATCAAATCTATACTTGTGTTTACAATATGGTGACCTAACAAGTGGTATCAGAGCTAGAAGAAGGTGTAATATTTGTTTTTGTTGCTAACGAACCATAAACAAGTTTTTTAGTCGTTATTTTTTGATAAAGTTTATTACTTTATTGTTTGTTTCGTGTTTTTACAACATCTTTTTCATCGAAACTTGTGTTACAAACTCAAACAACCAACAAAGTTTCAAAATTTCTCAAAAAATCTTGATTCGAACTTTTGTACAATTTTTCGAAAATTTTCAAATTTTTGAAAAGTTGTTAAAGTTTGCAACTTTCTTTAAGATTTCATCATTTTAAGGTTAGTTGTACAAGAATCTTGGATTAAAAACGTGTTTTTAGATTGCTTTTTACAAAAAACAAAAATCTGCCAAATTTTGACAAACTTTTAAAATCCTTAAACCCCAATCTTTCGAGATCTTTTATTACTGCTCCTAAGGTGTTTTCGTTGGTTACTCAGTGATTTTCTCTCTTGTATAAGAAAGAAAAAACTTCGACTCGTTGGATTTTTTCGTTATTGTATAATCTCGAAAATTTTGTGGAATTTTTTCGAAAATTTTAAAGTTTCGAGATCTTTTCTGGTTTATCGAAATCTTTTGATTTTCGAGATCCTTGGAAAACTTTCGAAATCCTTTCATAATTTTCGAGAACCTTACAAATTCCTGCTAAAGTGAAATTTCTCGAAAGTTTATTAAAATTTTCTCGATAAAGTTAATTTTTCGAGAACTTTTGGAAATTATCGAGATCTTTGGCATTTTATCGAGATCTTTTGGGCTTTTACTGCTTTTCGAGATATTCTTCAACAAAGTTTCGAGAAAACACTTGGGATAGTTTTCAAGGCTTGGCATAACACTTATACCTTCTACAAGATCCATTTACACACAAGTCTTTCATCATGTCTCAACTACCGTACTCAAACTCTCCTTACACTCCACGTCACAGTACCGACCCTCGTCATGTACTACACTTTGGTAATGAATCATATCCTCCTATGTTGATTAATGGAAACTACACTACATGGAAACGAAGATTCTTACAATGGGTTGCTGATCGTCCACACGCTGATCTCATACTGAAATCCATTCTTCAAGGACCATATCAAATGAAATTTGATGAGTGTGTAAATACTCATCATTTTTACCTAATCTGAACTGCCAAAACATCCAAAAACACCCAATAATGCATCAAAATAATGAAAATATTCCAAAAGTGTGTTTTATATGTTCTAGATGCAAAATGTTTGAAAACAAATGAAAAACGAACAAAGTTTGCACAATTGGCAGTTTCAATCCCTCAACTTTCACAACTTGTCAAATCTAGTCCCTGGTTATTTCAAATCATGCAAAATATCATAAAAGGTACTTGGGGACTCATAAGTTGTCAAAACAAATCCTTTGAATATCAAAAATCACAAATTTACAACTTTGGTCCCCCAAGTTTGAAAAATGTCAAAAATAGTCCTTGGTGATTTAAAAAGAGAAAATAATCAAAAATAAACCTTGTACTATTCATAAATGACACAATTGGTCCTTGTGGTAAAATTTTGGAAAATTACAAGTTTGGTCCCTGAAGTTTCACAAGTTGGCAGAAATGGTCCCTGGATATTCAAAATTAGAAAATAGCATCTATGGTCCTTATATTATTCAACTATGACAAGATTGGTCCCTTGGAATACTTTGGAAACTTGCCAAATTCAGTCTCTCAAAAATCCAGATTTTACAATTTTGGTCCTTGTGAAAACTATAAACCAAACGGATCCTTATACTTCATAAACCCATAAGTCCAAGTCCAAAACAAACAAAACCCAAAACAACTAAACCCCTTATAACTCCCAGGCCCAATACCCTTTCCCTTGGCCCAACACCTTCACCAGCCCAAACACCCTCACAGATATAACTCCCTCCTTTCCTTCACCCCGTTCACACCTCCACCCTCACCCCCTCTCCACTTGCTCTGCAACTCCATCACCTCAACCCACCATCTCCACCGCCCTCTCCACTAAACCTAACACCATCACCTCGCATTAAATGCCACCACCCCTTGCTATATAATAAGAGCAATTTGCAGTTTTCTTTTTTGGCGCCAAAATCCACCAACGGCCAAGATTGAATCTCTTTGATCCAATGGTTAAAGATTTTGATGGGAAAGACTCAGAAGGCTTCTTGGAACCCTAATTTGCAGCTATAAATAGAGAAGAAGCAAGGAAGAAGAGAAACTAGTATAATTTAGCAAAAATAGTGTCGAATTGTAGTTTACTTAATTTCTAGTGTAATTTCAAGCTTTCAAGTTGTAATTCTAGTGTCCTCAGTGTATTTCAAACCTTTAATGATAATCAATTTCAATTTATCTTTGTGAATTCAGTTTATGCAAGTTCAAATTTTCAAATTTCTCAATTCTGTTTAGTGTTGTTTGTAGCTTTGTTTATGGACTCTTAGGCTCACATAAGCTCCTAGAAAGCTTATAAAAGCTTTTAGAAACCTTAAAACTCAGTCTAGTATCAAAAACAGAAAAATACCAAAAAATACAAAAATTCAGTGAAAAATAAAAAAATATGTTGAAGATGGTGATCAAAACTGGAGCATTGTAAATTGTGGATGGCAGTGGGTTAGTGGTTCTGTGGAGAACCTATAGGAGTGGTACTTGGTCCTTGGTTCCTTGGTTTTTGGCTGGAATGCACTTTGTAAGCCTCAATCTCAAATTTTTTAGCTTATGTTGTATCATTGCCATTTACTGCTTAATTTTAGTTCTTTTAAGCTTATTTAGTAGTTTCTAGTTGTATTCTTGCTTAAAATAAGTAGCTTGTTAATCAGTATTTATAGTTGCTTAAGTTCTCATTTTCTTAGTCAAAATAGTATCATATGATTTCATGTGTATTAGTTGATTTTGCTGATGTTTCTGTGTTAATATAAGCTTTATATATCACTATAAGTTCACAAAAATCAGTTGCATGATCTAACTTGTCCACTATCTTTGGAAATCATATAGTCACAGTTCTTAAACTAGTGTTTGGATTAGTGAGCACCACTGAGTTGAGACCTGTTTTTGTTGTTCTTGTTTGTTGAAACATGTCGCAGTAGGTATAAGTAGGTCACTAAGGTCATAAAATCTAGGTTTTGTTCAAGAAAAAGTCAAATACACCTTTGATCTCAACTTACTTGTTCACTGTTAAGATTTTAGTTTCTAATTTCTTCATATCAGTTCACTAGTTTTTGTTTTAACCTAATTTCATCTCCATACATCATAATATAGCTTAATCAGTCAGTAGTGATCATTGGAAATTGGTAAAAGTCAACTTAGGAGTATTTTTCTCAAAAGTCAAAAACCAAGACTGTGAAATTGGACAGATCTTTGAAATCATTTGTAGGATTTAATACTGATTGAGACTGCTAATTTCTTGTTGATTTGTAATATTTGGTTGCTTGTGAGTCTGAATCAAAAGAAAATTTGGATTTTGAACATCATTTGTTCATAGTAATTTGGTCTTGAAGTTGTCTGTTGAGCTTATAACCTCCCCTGTACACCCAGTTTCACCCTTTGTTCATTAGACCACACAGAGCTCATTTATTGACCAATCTGTTTGATTCTTGTTATTTTGGATAGTCACCTAGGTTGTCTTGCTAGCTGCATATCTTAAGTGCTTGTTTGTTAGCTTATTTTGGCTTATCTATTTGCTCCATGGCCACTGTTCATTCTGTATGCAGTTAGTATGTACTAAGCTTGTTGATTTTGATTTCCACTTGATCATAGCCTGTTTGATTGTTGTTGTTAGTTGTTATAAGTTGTTTGTGATTGAATTTGACTGTGCTTGTGTTGATTTTTACCCTTGTGCTTATTGTGCTTATTCCAATCTCACCAATAGTCTAGCCAGGATTCACAGTGAGTTTCACAAGCTCATTGTGGGTTGGTTACTTGGACTTTTGCCTTGGAATTTGGATTCTTGGGAAGCCAGTGGTACTAGCTTCCTAGTTCCAGGGTCCTTTTTGGCTCAAGAGCTTTTGCCCCTAGCTTATTGTGGCCTGCAATCTAGCCCTTAAGCCTGTGTTTGGTCTGAGTGATATTGGATTTGCTTAAACTGCTTATTCTCATTATACAGTGTGTTCCATTGCATGTTTTAGCTTGTTTCTAGCATATTATACTTGTTTATTTTCAAAATCATCATTGGTTCTCAGTCCATAGCTTATTCAAAGCTTTTTCTTGCCCAAAAGCTCTAAATTCAAACTGCCAAGCTTTTTAAGATTGCACAGAGCTTATTTTTGAGTTCCACCAAAAGTGTTTTTATAAAAGTTGTTCATTTTTAGCATATAATCAGTTTCCAAAAAGAAAAATCCAAAAATCATCACTTTTTAAGAAAAAGTGATAGTTTCTATTTAATATAACTTAGAATTTCATTTTTCTTTTAAAATTTTTATTAAGTACTTATCTATTTTTATAATTTTCTTAAATTTCTAGTATCTTAAAGTATTTGTATAAATTTTCTTAGAATTTTCCCTTTTCATTTAGTATTTATTAAAATTAATAATAGTTTAATTAATAATTAGTTAATATTAGTAATTAGTTTTAATAAATTTTTGTTAAACAGTAGTACAATTTTATATTTTTCCTAAGTTCTAAATAATATTTAGCACCTCTGGTAATTTTCTTATTATTTATACTATTCATTTGGTAATTTTTAGATTTAATTTAAATTAAAACAGTTTCGTTAGAAAAACCAAAAAGAAAACAGTTTTAGTGTTTAAATTAATCTCAGATCCATTTTTATAATTTTTCTAGTTTGTATACATTGTTTAGAATCTGTAAAAATTGGATTTCTAATTTTCTATTTTAATTTTCTATTTTTCTTATTTAATCTAGTTTAATTAACCTTTATATAATAGTTTAGTACTTAATTAATAAAAGATCCACAAAAAGACAAAAATAGTTATTTTTAATTTTTATATTTCTTTTAAGTCATTTTAGATTTTTAGAAATTAATTTTGCAAATTTTTAGTGTAATTTGTAATCTTAATCCTTTTTAGATTTGTTATAACTTAGTTTTAATTAAGTTTTTAAATAGTTTTATTAAATAATTAAAATTTAAATAATAAAATAATCACAAAAAATATTTTTCTTTTTAATTTAATTTTCTTTTCATTTTAATTTTGTAAAAGTTTCATTTTCACCCCTTCTAGTTTTTATTTGTTTATAATTTACCTTTTTTATTTACGTGATTAATCTGTCTGTATTAGGTTTTCCCAAAGCCTAATTCTGTTTCCCTGTAGTGTAGAATTTTGTTATTTATCATTTCCATTAGTGTAATCAATACCAAATAATCATTCTCAATCTGGTTACTATTCCCAATCACTCTTTCCATAAACGTTTTCAAAAATACAATTTCAATCTCGTCGGGATATAACGACCCGGGAATACACTGTGCTTACACCGGATCATTAATTGATCACTCTCTCCCTCATTTGACTTGGTTGACCACACCTGGTTGACTGGTTAGTTTGGGAGGAGTCAAAATTTTGTGCCGCTGCCGGGGAGGTTGTTGCGTGTTTTAAAAAAACGTTTAGGTTTAGTGGTTTTCAAAATCATAATCATATCACTTGTAAATTTTTTTTTTGTAAAAATCATAATCATATCAGAAAAAAGTCATTAACACTTTTCCTAAAGTGTTAACAACACCAAAAAAATCATAAACAACAAAACAAATCGTGAAGTTAAATTACTTCGATTCTTTAAGATTACAACCTATACAGTTGGAATACGGAGGTTCTGACATTAAATTGCGAACCAAAGAGAGATCCATTCTTCTCTCCCACCAACCTGCGAGTAGTCTTAAAGGAACGATTTCGGTTAATGAATCGATTCCAAAAATAATTTCTAAGTTTTTTTACACACACCCCAAAAAGCCAAAAACATTTGTTTTCTTGTTAAATAAATACGTAAAATATTACCACCGCAAATCAAGGCAGAATACAACCCAACTGGGTGTATGACCATTAATAAGTTCCCAAACTAAAGATTAAAACTTACCATTGTACTCCTTGTGATTGGTGTACGCTTTTTCAAGAAGCCAGTCACACTGTTGGTATTTTGGTTTAAGTTCACTGTTGTTTTGCTCCGGTCTTGTTTTACTTGTGATAATTTTTAGTGCATGCGCACTTCGTTCCCATTCCAGAAGGAATCGTCCAAAGAGCATAGTGAATTGCTTGCGCTGAAGAAATATCCTTAATATGCCTGACGATGGGA